>UZAN01039610.1:76275-88939 GCA_900618425.1 Echinostoma caproni
TAGAATAAAGTAGGCATTCCCAAAATGTCTACTCACCGACACCGAACAATTATAATCCGCCTATGTTGGCAGTATCATCAAGCGAGTAACATTTGCAAAGGCGGTTTGAATTTGCGTCTGTCTATACACGGGTACCGCTTTACCACACGTACACTTAGAGAGAGCATCAATAATGTGATCAATTATTTCCGCATTTTACCTCCAATATTCCGTCATAGTGTTTATATTCTGATAAAGAACGTTTGGATTCACAGGGAAAGATCCCGGCTAGTATTGTTTTTAACCGGAAAATGTTCATCCTCTAATCACAATTTTAACCATCCCCATAGGGTGTTGTGCAGCATGACTGAATGACACTACGCGCGCACCGTGACACAGCTTTCAAATCGACCAACTGGTAGCTCAAATAATCTGGTGAGCTCCGAGTTCATCCAGTGTGATTGACTGGATATTCGAAAGCTAACAATGGGGAACATGTGGATAACATGACAGTGGTTGCAAAGAGCAAACTAAAATAATAACCAATTGGAGATTATGATAGTGTGTGCATGCAATTCTGAATAGAATGAATCGTTTTCAACTCACATCTTGCTTGTATATGAATTTGTAGTGTCCGGAGAGTGATCAATCAGATTACGAGTTCGCGGAAGTTGTGCTCATGGGCCTTTTTAGAATAACACGGTTTATCACGCAAGCGACCGTAGTGAGTCAGCTCTTAGTGATACTGAGAATGATGCCAATGCACAACGCACCATGAACAATTCGGAGTCTGATAAGCTCGTATCTCGATTGCATTGTCAAATTGTATCATGTCAGGCTGTAAATAGGTCAGCGGTGTTCCTTTAAAACTGCTCCAAGTAGTCATGATGCAGTCGTATAACACCAGGAATATAAAATTATTGGATTTTTTTTTCAAAACTTAATTGTCCTTATATATTATCCTCGAATAAGTCCGGATGCCCATTCGTCTGTTTGAACGGGATACAAATGCAAGACATTCTTTGCCTTTTATCTGGTAAAGCTAAGATGTATAGTGGACACATCTTCAATAAATATTTTCATCAGTACTGGTAAAGTCGGACCTTAATTGTTATAGCTGAATAGCAAAGAGTTTGCACTTATCAAGCAGAAGGTTCAGTGAACCCTTTTAAACTCGGGACTGGCGAACATTTCTACTCTCCCGATCTGCATCAGGAACGATGTGCGTTTTTTATTTCCGGTCGCACCTCAAATGTTTCATTAATCCCTATTTATCAGTTTGAAATCTTCTCAACGGACAGATGTCGGTGGTCTTTTAATCTATAAATCTTTATTAGAAAATATTTGTTCTCCAATCGCCTCCGCAATATCGGATTCCCCTCCAAATATTCCCCCGTTTCCCGCGAAAACCAGTGAAATTTTAAAGTGGTATAAAATCGGACCGGTGGACGTCCATTACAGTCGACTTATGTGAATTGGAAGAGTAGAAGCAATTGGCACCATTGTAATTTATTCCTATTAGACCGGAATTGGATGCACGACGTCTAACATTTCTATAGGGCCTAGTGCTACCGACAAACCGTAGGAAGTTCGAATTGTGATTGCTCAAATTAATTGTCATTGTACCTAATTGGAAACCTAATTGGAAATTGAAAATATTGCCACCCACATGCCTTGATAGATTCATCGATGGAAATAATGTATTTGAATTTACGTGCAATAAGTGACCAACCACGTTTGCTCAACTACCATTTGGCATGATTATCTATTTATAAATAAAGATTGTGGAAGAAATGAAAAATGTGTTTACCACCTCCGGGAATAGAAATAAGTAAATCGGATGCATTTTGAACAAGCAACCAATAATATGAACGGAATGCACAAGAGTGAAATGCAATAATGCGTGTGCATTATTATTACGCAACGGTAATTGACAATGTTTCTCTATTCAAGTAAGGTGTTGAGTTTTCTTAGATGAAATCACGGTTTAAAGAAAGCCTTTTTGCAACACGACAGAGAGTACGCTTTTAATATATGTGGTGACAACATAGCTTTCATGTTATAGAACATAGATAGATGATTCAAAATAACAAACAGAATGTCATCAGTGATAGTGAAAATCTGTACACTTACATCTTTCTAACTTGCATGTTCTGGACTACTTTGGGGGACTCGGACCATTCCACAAAACGTTGACGACATACTGAAANAATGCTTTACCATTTCGATACGAGCCTTCTTATATCAGAACCATATGCAGAAAGCCTACTAAACAGTACGCGTGGTTTGCATTCACCTAAAACAGAGTTTTTCGAATCTGTGCTTGAATATCTGGAACCTAAACGACGTAGCAATAGCGGGGTAAGATAGCATGTCCCATTATGCTACGCCTAGGCCAGAAAAGGATTGGAACGCCTTATTAGGTGGTTCTTCCAAGCCAATCCAAGTGAAAAACAGATCAAAGCAGAAAGCTCAGAAGAAAAAAATCCGTGAAAATGACTACAGAAAAGGAGAACNGATTGATACGCGGTTGACGAACTGATGTTTACGAAAGACCCATGAAAAATAAAGTGGTCTTATACTAGACACAGCCCATGAACACCACAAAGGATGAGGCTGTCACAGAGATGAATAAAATATTTCATGGTGGCACATGCTGGGTTCTTTAAAATGATCATCTGGGGAGGATGCAATGTGCTTAACGCAGAAAACGTCAAGGAACCGATTGAAATCACATTATGAGATCAAAATATGAAAGGAGGAAACAAGAGGTTGAATAAAACTGATGATAAAGGACGAGTAAATAGCAGTCAGTTTTCAGATTGAAGGTACTGTGTTTATAGTTGCGAGCTGCATACAAGACTTATTCACAGGCAACACCTAGGTCTAAATTTAACAATACAAGCTCCGATGATTGATAGTGAGTGGTGGTACTAAGGGGATCACGGATTTTGTTGTACAAAGAGAACAAAGCTGGGTGCTTTCATCGACAAAAGCATAAATTCTATCCAGTTTGGTGTAGATTGTTGAAACGATGGAGAAGAGTATGAGATCGTACAAAATCCTGCAGTGGATCAAACATTTCCTTGATTACTATCAAAATGGCTGCATACACACGAACTGTGAAGCAATTGTTGTAGAAGATGCTTCGTATTCAAATGATAAAACACATTTGAGTTTAAACTTCAAAATGTTTCTCCAGCATCTTGTTAAACTATACTCTTCCGTACACCTTTAAGAAAATCAAGGGAGATCACATCTACAAAGGGCATCAACGAAAACCAAATGTGGAACCAGTAGAAAAGCAGTTTGTTTGTGAATCTGTGGGAGAACAAGTCCCATAGGCACATTGAAACGTGACAGCAACATTGTTTTGCAACAACTACATACAAGAACTTGAAGAGAAATGAAGGATTTTGGATATAAATGTAACCTTTGGATCACAGAATACATCTCATTTTCGAGAAGTAGGAAACTAACAAACGGCTTTCAGTTTAGGGAACGGTGAAAAAAGAGAAATTTGTAAAACACAAAGTGAAGATACGATCGAGTTCCGGAACGTCCGTTTCGATAAAAAGTAATCCGGTGCTATTTTGAGTGTATCCAGGAAAAGAAGTACCGTGCAGGTGTTGCTTTTCGTGATGATGAAACTCAATACAAACACTATATACTGAAATAAATGGAATGATTACACTCCTCTTTTGTCATAGAAGCCTAGAAGAGTGAAAATCACATTAAAAAATTATGTTGAACTCAGAAAATATCGCCCAAGTACACAATCAGTGTACTCAACCGGAAAAACAAAAGCTTACGCATGTTCTAACATAGATCACAAGTATTTCATTATGTGACCTGGGTCGATCATTCGTAACGAGCATTTGCCTCCACTTTAAAACGTTTTAACAACAGAATATAGTACGCTTCTCATTGTTCTGAAGGAAGCATTCTGGTTGTTCATTGGTTGAGCACGATAACCGGGGAATTAACCATATAGGATCGAAATTTAAGTATACAGTTGATCAGGTCACTACAAATTATTTTGATGGAATATGTCCGGTGATCGGGAGCTTATTTTGGTCCTCATGAAAATATTAAAGCGAATTTGTTGCACGCAATATCGAAATTAATTTACACAATCTTAAAACATTGCATCAGTATATGGGAAAATAAATTTAACGTCCAAATATATCTATTGAACACAATCATGGATTGCAATACAGACACCTCGATTTTCATATTAGTATACCGGAAATAAAATTAAATAAGACATTACCTTTATTGTTTTCTCTTTTATTTTGTTTCTTCTCGATAATTTTTTACTTGCACTTGAAAGCTGTTTGATCGATAACTTATTCTTTGCGTTCACGTTTACGATATATCACAGATACAATAAAAGCTCAGGACTATCGTTCAGAGTTAATGAAGAAGCTGAAGCACATACACAGAAACCAAACAAGCACGCTGTAATGAAACAAAAATTACCCAATCAATTTATTAATCATTGCTCACAATTTCCTTGCTACCTTTACAATTTCACATTGCAGTACAGAACATGTATCAATGCAACTGTTCAAAACAGCTTCACTCTCATCGGGAGAGGTCAAACATTTTCTGCAAATATGATCTATGTAAATGTACAGGCAGTGATAGAACAGTGACTGATTTTCCCGGCGGGATCCAAATTCGAATCAGCGAAAAACCGGAACACTCGCTTCTACGTTGTCCATTTTAGAGTATTTGTTATTATATCGTGACCGGAAAGTTCAATCGTATTCCGTTTTGGGCTTTCTACTTTACAGTGAGCTTTCAATTGTAACGATTTGCAGTGGTAATCAGTAGATAGATACCCACTTTGGGGCAATAAAAATATCTCTGTTTTACATTGACTTATCCTTATCAGTAGATGGCAGATTGCTGGGCTTTGCATTATCTGTGATTATGTGTTGTCTGTTTTCAAATATGAAATTCAGATTCAGTTTTATTTCCACAGCATGTGCAATTTATGAAGCATTAAAATGATTCCCGAAAAAGATAGCAATGTAAACCCATTAAACGACTGCATCCATGAACTAGACTCACTAATAATGCAATAAATACGTGATCTAAACAACGCATGTATAGGGCACATGCATGTCCATTATGATCTATGAACCACCGTGTCTCTTAATTAGATCATATACTCAAGTGTACGACTTGTAACCCAACTGACAACAAGAACAGAACTATAATTCATAAATTTGGGCTCATTAGGCCGTCATTGGTACGTTTTGTTTCTTTCTTTGAGTTTACCAGTAGAATTGAGCTTCAAACCGGAGCTCAGAGAGCTATGAAGTCGAAGCTTCACACACCTGAACTATTCGGGCTGACTCCAGAATCATACTCTTCGGCGCCGAACCGCCTTTAGATTTCGAAATGTTCTACTCCGTGAACTGAGGTTCTTCTGCACAAAATACTGTCAAGCGACTTGCTCTCATGCTGCATTGAGCGAAATTTTCGTAGTTAGGTAATATACATCTGCATTTAAACTAGATTGTCTGTCTGCGATTCAAGTACCCTAAAGCATTCAAGTCGCCGTTGTTGTGTTACAAACAACAGACATATCCTAACTGCGAGGACAAATCAGCGTGGCAACATGCGGTCGTAACAAACTGTAAACTTCGTCGGGCTAAATAGAATGACTAGATTTAATGCAAATTGAAGTGAAAAGAAGTTAAAAATACTTTGGTATTACTGACGATTAACAACGAAAAGGAAACATGTGCAGTATATTTTTGGGTTTCGAGTGGCACTCTGCCTTTCACAGCAGTAAATGACTTGGCGGCTCAACGTAAACCGGAGTGGTTCAAAACATGTGTTGGATTTTCGACGATTAAATATTGAAAGAAAGTTGCACAGAATCGATGGTTATTGATTGTTCATATCCAAGCTGTATTTTAGCCGTTCATGAAATGCATCTAAGCAAAATTCCGTTTGTGACTCGAAGAAATGTTTCAGACAACCTATTCTTCCTACAGAAGAATATTCCAAAGAGCTTTCGCTATATACATACAATTCGTATATATACATTTCATTAGATGCTTGCTCAGGGACAAATATTTTTCCTGTGTTTACTGTTCATATCTAACATCAGACAAAGAAAACTGGACAGCTGTTTTGTACATTTCGGAATTCATCGAATTTGAGTACTGGTTTCAGTCTAGTTATCATTGAAACTGCAAACTTTCGTGTGTGGATCTGAAGCTCGAAGTGCAGTACGAAGAACGACGGGCACCTAGGTACGCTTGTGGTTATAATAATTCAATTAGAGGTTTACACATCTAATCCATACGAAATCATGATAGTAGGTTTTAAAACCTACTATCACCGCTGATCCCCACTTGTTTTCCTCTGTTTTTCTTTGGATATCCTGAAGCGTATCTTGTAAAATAGCTCGACGGAAATGTTACTAAGAAGGTGGCGTTCTCGCTACAAGCCCTCTCGTTCCGGAGTATGTTATGCAAACGGGAACACAAAATACAGATTATTGGTTCGGAAAACGTATTCAGAAAAGACCGCAATCACCAAGCCGAATAAGTAACTGTTATAAGTCCATGCTTGCCCTGAAATCCGCTGGCTTTCGTGCCCTTCTCACACTAAAGCAGTTCAACGCGCTGTTTCTCCGGTCCTCGGATTTGATATAATCAATGGAGTATCCCAATTACAAGTATGATCAACTGAAAACCTATCGGCAAGAGTTAAATACAGCACGATTAGCTGATCGGAAGATCAATATAAAACAAGAGAGGAAAAACATGAGCAAATAAAATCCGGAACTTTCTTTTCGTTTTGAACACGAACAGAATACAGACAAACAACCTTTCGTTCTCTGACCAAATACCTTTGCGCGGATGCACACTGGCGCACGGATGCCGTCCGCGAGCATACGAGAAACGGAACTAGTGTACCTTCGATTTTTGAGGAGTAGCCAGTACAAATAAGAAACAATTAGTTCGGTGATCCCCTCTTCCGGTTAAAGCAATTAATTTTCTACTAAAGTAAAAATCTCTACGGCGAAATTAACCTGCTTCACGATACACTTTGACTCAGTCGCATAAAAATAGCCCTTATTACACAACCGCATTTATTTAGATATGAAGGCAAAATTCCTTTAGCATCCTGGACGCTTAATAGTTGCAAATACAAAAAATAAATAAATAAATAAAATAAATAAATATATAGACAGAAATTACTTATCTGCATTGGGGATTCCGATGGAAACCATTTATGTATACCGTCCACATATGGGAATAGCTGGGACCGTGCACTCAGCGAAGGAAATCACCTGACTATCAGAGAAACAGCTAAGATGTTGGAGCGTGTCCAAGGATGTACAATCTGTAATCGAGCACGTTTTCGACGGACTGAGTTTCCCAAGGGTCATTGGTGGCCTAATATTTCCAAAGTCCCCACTCCTTATTTTCTGAAGGCAGACCGGGATGGGTCCGTTTACACGGTAACGCAGTTGTCTCTCCATTCTGCCAACGTAGATGGCTCAGCATCCACACTTGAATTGATCGATTCAACAACCAAGTGCCTAAAATCGTCCGTTAGACGCACCTCTCAGTTCGTCGATCATACAACACCTGGTCGAAATGAAACACTGTGTCAGGCTGCGCGACGCATTCAGAATCCTCTACAACACAAACAACACCTAGGTTCTTAAATACGTCAAGGCACTAAATTACCATCCCAAACTGTGTAAACAGCATGAGTGACTTACCAGTCTGGCGCTACCTTAGTAACAAATATGTTTGGTGGGTAATTTTGACCGCAATCTTTCTCCATCTATGATTCTGTTATTTGCTGACCATATATTAATGATCACATAGACTGCAGTATGCACGCGTACAGATGCAGTGAAATGATGCAGGATACATTGTGCAAACCTGTGCCTTTGTCTTCTTTATTCAAATTCGTTACGGGGAAACTATACTTCCAATAAGCACAATACAAAACAAAAATGATAATTGCATACCGAGAATGTCATAAAACTTATTTTTGATGTATTGAAATCCATTTAGAGCCTCCCTAGACATTGTACTATACTCGTGTTGAGGACCATTAGCGTTTAGTACGACCTTTTAAATTGAAACTCTGCCCCTTAGACGTCGTCGAACAGTAAACCGCTGATCATTTTTTAGTGTTGTAGTCAATTGGGTAAAGCGTACATAATGCTTGAAGAATATGCGGATCAAGAATCAAAACCACCGACGTAATACCTCAGTTGTTGAGGAAAAAATCAAATAAATTGCCCAAAAGAATATCACTAGCTGACTGAGAATTGAACAACTGCAACTCGTGCTGTTTTTGACATATGATTGCCGGTTGGAACAGGGGGTGATCATTGGTGCAGAACACTGGCTTTTCATTCGTCCTTGTGATAATGCATCGGGGCACCGATAACAGGATCAGCACAGTGTCTATTAATACCGACTATTTAAAAGATGATATGGTAGTGAGTGAGCTTTTATCAGTAGCTGGTTAAACGCCTTTGTCGTGTTATATTCTGGTCAAGGATTACACGTAATAAGCAACAAGTGATCTAGTTGTTTGCTAGTTTGCTTCAACACATGAAGGCAGGGCTCGGAAATGTTTGGGTGTTGCAAACTCCCGAGTGAAAAATCAGCTCATTGGTCCGCTCGTGGGGTTTAGATCCAGGTTTTAGCAAATGATTAGTAATAAACCTGCACTAAGTGGAAAATTTCATGATCAGGAGTGGGTAAGCTAAACATTGCGGGATTATATATTTATGAAAACTCTGGATTCAAAGCTCTGTAGCATAGACGACTTTTAGGGGGCGACAAATTATGATATAACTGCATGAAAACCTTTTAATGTGTGAATTTTGAGACAAGGTACATCTCTACACTAATGCGTAAACCTATTTGGGCTGGTAAAACAGTCAGTTGATAAGCGGAGCATGAATAAATCAACAATGGAGGAAGAAAGAAAGAGATCAAATAGCACTTTCTTTTCTACACTTGTAAAAGTGGCCTTTAATTTCCGTAAACAAACTCTTACATTCTTAACCTATTTTTGTGAATCAAAATTTCCGCACCGGGTTACGGAGTCTCAGGTGTTAATTATGGCGCGTGAGCGTACAACGAGACAGATTGCTGACAGGGTTACGGAGGGACATGAGTGGGAAGCGCTGCTGAAGGTGTGTTTGGATGTAGACCATTTAGTACGTATTTGATGAATATGTTATGAACCAGGGGACAAATTAGGTGCAAATTGTTTTAGGACAATCAGTGACAGGTGATCAAGACTACTATTGCTTTTGTTGTTATTATTGTTAGAGTTTCACTATGTTCACCATCAGACTGAATGATAAAAGCAAACGGCTCAGATCAACAACCTCTATTCCAGGAAACAACTATGAATTATCTGAGGAAACTTAAAATTGCAAAAATTGACTGTAATTCTGTTTTGCGAGAATACGCCAATCTCTTGATATTTCCCTACTTGCCCAATTTTTCCTAATAGATACACCAGTTGATTTACCAAAATTCCAGATTTAAGAACACAAAAGTGAATTTTGAAGGGGATTTCGCGTCTAGAACATTCTCTGTTCATTCGAAGGCCAGGTGGCTGCACAGGTGCAGCGCTTTCTCAAGGCAATGAGCATTGAATCAAAAGTCTGAATACCCCTCGAGTTGTCTACATGTAGCAGTCAACTTGATGTGCGAACAGAAAACCATACTGCCTCCGAGGTAGTCATTTCGCTGGGGTTGTGATATTTGTGAGCTAACATTATGTCATGAAAAATAGCCGCCTTTCATTTTTACGTGACGAGTTCTACCCAAATATTAAAGTTCGTACCTATAAGTCTCGAAATAGGATTCAACCCGTGAAATCAAAGCACTACAATAATACATTGTATTTTAGCCACCAGAGCATCTGCTCTATCCAGCCTGCATTTTTAAGTGAATGTTTTGGATATTAAACCTACCAAGTGTTGTTCATGCGTGCACAAGCACATTTTGTTTTCATTCTTACGCAACAAGATAAGACTACTTGCAAAATTGTATTATTGTTTTTACCCATACCGGGAGCAAGAAAAACCATTTGAAGATGTTTCTTCACCGTTTCAAGTGTTATTCGTTTGATCGTCCTATCTACCATACCGAATAGTCATCTCTGGCTCCAAAGACAAAGTCACTGCGCGCTATTTGCATCCCTTTGTTCACACACTATTGAGGTCGATTCGGTACGGTCAACCTTTTACAAAAGTATGTTTTGCTCTGCCCTATGTCACGCGTTCAAGGGTTTAAATCTCGGGATATTGCTTCATTCTTGTCATAAGGCCTGAACAGCTGGCCCAGGATTTGGGGGATTGTTGATCATCCTCACTGTTAGCTAAAAGCCACTGATCAAGTAAAAGAAAACTTGGTAATTTTATGGGAAGGATTCAGTTTTAGCAAGCAAACGATTTGGATATTTTCGTATGGAACAAGCAAACTCAACAATGCCTATTAAGTCCTCGGTTAGACTATTCTTCTATCTTATAATAATGATCTAAAACAAAGCAGTTCTTAACACGATTATTGCAGTAGAATGCTTGATTTCTTGTCGGATCAATCAATGCAATGTCATGTCATGTTAAAAAATATAAGTGAATACTTCTCCCTGTATTACACGAGGGTTGTTTTTGTGTTTATGCGTGCGTGTGCACAAAAATGATTCGATGAAACTGTCACACACATATGCGGAATAAACGGGAAAAGTTCACTGATCATTCCATAATCAGTCATATGTACCTGCCTAACACGTGAAGCGAAAAATCCGGCAAATTTCGAATTTCGAATAGACGAGGGTATGGCACGAGAACAATACTCATTTGTAGGAAAAAATGTAATGACAATTAGCGCTCAGAGGAATCGAATCATACCGCAACACCTACGTTGTGTTTTGAGCTGCAATTAGTAAATATATGAACGTCAGTGGTAGTACTAAATGCACTGGGACTTAACTCCCTTGTGCCATGCACTCCAAAAAACTTTGAAACAATATTTCTGACAGAAAGAAATAAGTAAGTAGAAAACTTTCTCCCTTATTTGAAATGCTTTTTTTTCTTTTTGCATATGTGCATCTAAAATATAGGCCTCAACGGATTTCCAGTGGTGGCCCGGTGGTAACGTCACCAAATTATACCACCAAAGATTTCTGTTCGAATCCCACCATTACCGTCTAACTTTCCCCTTTGTTTGTTGAATGGAAACCCTGTGATTGGCCGCTTCTCCCTTCCTGGTATATTCAATGAAAGGAAGTAAAAATGAAAAAGAAAAAAGAGGAAGGAAAAATTTACCTATCTCAATTGGATGTCAACACAGATAGGGACGTGTCACACAAATTACGCATGATATATATATATATGCTAATTATTTGATCATTTTTTGAATCAACTCTAGTGAATACAATGAATCGCGCCCTACCATTTACCGCAAATGCGCACGTTTTCTACCTAATTAGTTAAATCATCTATAAAACAATTTTCTACGAACATCTATGAAAGCTTTTGCCGATCTAGAAAGTTGGCTTCAGTTGTCTTTGTTAAATTTCTACTAACTGAACGTAATAATAATAATGAATAATTTTGGCACTGCGAAGCTTCTTGTAACATACAAGATGTAAATGTGTTTGCATACGTTTTTATCCCTTTAAACACGGAAACCAGTTTGGAATGAGTACTTAGCAAAAATTGAAAATGCAAGTAGGTAACTTGAGTGAAAATGGTCATTTCAAATTGTATAAACCCAAAATGTTCAAGCACCTTAATGCATACCTCTCCAAAGTTATGAATATCATATATCTAATTCTGAGAAACTGTATTTCGTGCTTTGGATAAAGTCGCGAAAGGGAATTATTGACAACAGGGGAGCAGATCTATTTAAAAATTGTAAGTATATATGAGTGATTTCTCATCATTCAGTCGTTGGTGCTTCGAATACGATGATTCGAATAGACTGTCACTTCCTTTCATGCACGCTGACTTTTACATCATAATGAAGGAAACATCACCGTAGCTAAACAATTCCGGAACTGAAGTATAAATCCACTTTTCATGATTCAGTCAAATCAGTATTTGACATGTCATCAGAATATGATTTCCAATGGAATAAGCAGAGATTGTTGTGATCTCCTGCAAACAGTTCCGTCAAACCTTTTCATGCGTGCGAGATGAAGCGTCATGAACACAGAATGTTTTCAATTCAACAGGTATGGATACAGGCGAACCCATAACGGACAAAGAAATCAATCCATACGAGGCCCAACGGTCACTAACTCGAACCGGATTGGGCATAGTGACAGGGAGCAAAACCACTACAGGGTGTGTGTGTGTGTGTGTGTGTGAAGGGGGAATAATAGTGTCACCTAATAGATCATCGCGAAACTGGGCAAGATATTGGTCATTTTACAAAGTCGAGCTTGCAACGTCGAATGGCACTTGCGTCCGCGAACCATAATAGACGATTACTCTAATGGCGGAAGGTACTCTTGTGCTTGATTCATTCTCTGCAACTCAGTATATGACGGGTAACTAAACCGGACAGAAACTTAGACCTCTCAGGGGCCATAGTCTACGGTATATACTCGCTATACCCGTAGACAATCGTCTCCCGGTTCTTCCTACGTGCTTACCACC
>UZAN01039610.1:89355-135128 GCA_900618425.1 Echinostoma caproni
GTCTCCCGGTTCTTCCTACGTGCTTACCACCGAATGTACAATGAACTAGACAACTAAAGAGTCGGGTCTGTCTAGCTTATATTTAATAGGCATTCGGTTCGTTTAATGCAGTATTATAAGGGAGGCAGTACTTTTGTTCATTCAATTGCATATTTTATTATTATTATTATTATTATTATTATTATTATTATTAGATTTGGCTGGTATCTGCTTATCCTTTGGATCACCTTTGAGTGGTGTGGTGATAAAACTAGCTTATTTCGAGGCGATGCTACTCTGTTCTGTTTTATGTTCCATTCTTTGCAATAAATTTTCTAGAATATAAATACTCGTGCAGTCCCGTGGATATGCAGCAAAAATCGAATTTTAAGGTTTCGCTGGAGCTCTACAGAACAAACTGTGCACTAACGATCATTTTATGGTATTGGACAGAAACTTCAACAACTGAGATCATGTTCTCTTCAAATTCGCTTGCTTTTCTTCATCAATTTAACATCCAGGAAGTGGAAGGAAGATTAGGCTTGGTATCTTATATTCGGATGTAAAAGGTTAAGTTTTACAGAACTACCTGTGTATGTATATACGTTGTTATTCAATACGACAGAACAATTTGTGTGAACAGATTGAAGTCGTGGCCAGCCTCGCGCTACCCTGGTAGGTAACACTATTATTCCCCTCTTCACATGCACCCTGTAGTGATTTCGCTCCCTGAACTTATGTCCAATCCGGTTCGAAGTAGTGATTGTTGGTCTTCGGATTGATTGATCTCTGTTTCCCGTGTGTGATTGCTCGTCTCCAAACATGCCACTATTTTAACCAAACGCGATCTGAATATGTATACACAAACGATGAGAGTACCACGAAGTAGTTGAAGGTAAAACACTCCGTGTTCATGATGCTTTCTCTTGCTCCATGAAAATTCTTTTGATCGTTTAGGGTTGTACCACCCTTTAATGAAACTACAGGATGCCTTTCATTTATTTAGCTAGATCCATGCCAATTTGAACGCCCTTTAGCAGTTTGAGAAACAGCTTAGAACGTAATGAATAATGACACCGAGATCCTTCTCATTCGAGATATACGGAAGGTTTGATCTCCCAGGAAGTACAGAAACCGAGTTTTGTGGCGAAGGGATACGACCGTGTACATTTTGATACATTTGAAACGACATCAATCATATAATCAGAATGCACGCTATGTTGATCTCATTACTACTATTATTCCCTGAACATTTTACGGATTTCCCTAAAACCGAAATCAAACGTTCTCTCTTTCTATTACTGTGTCTGTAACACGTTGAACATTATCGCTTCAAAGAGTCAACGTGTGCTGCCTAACCATCATGTGATTAAATTTTAATTTTAATCTCAGAGGGCTTTTTGATGTCAAAGTGCTCTGACTATCTGATGTTTTGACATCGTTCAGTCTCAGGGTTGAATATATTTTTATGATCTAACTCCTGCAAAAAATTAAATGCTCTAGTTTTTCTTTTCACTTAATATTCGTACACCCATTAATTAGAGAATAATTCCGTTTTCTTCGAAGGACAGGCTATCATTAAATGGAAATAAATCATTCTCATGGCATTTGATCATTTTCGGATCACGTTGTTTGCAGTAAGATGTGATTATAAACCGATTCGGTTAATCTAACCATTCACACATATTTTGCTTGGTTTATCTCGAAGCTCAGTACAAAAGAAAACCGGATCAGCATATTTCGAAGATAACGAAAGTTACCGATTCTTTTCTGGATTGATAGCCATTTTGTATTTCCTACATCAGACTCAATAATTTGACTGAATATTGATCTATATATTCTCAGTAGCTGAGCACTAATCTGGGATGAACTGTCATCGATTTTGACTAGTTCTCATTCCGAATTCATCTTCACGCTAATAAGGATAAATCTGTGTCTGATTAAAAATATAAGGATCATGGACAACATTTCGGTCTGGAGACTGGTTGATGGTGATCAAACGTAACCCGACAACAACGCCGGCAAGTACATCCGATTCACAATGTGAATTGAAAATACAGCTAAGAAGGTTTAACCGGGGATGTCTAACCTAACAGTTTTGTGGGAGACCTGAATCGAGGGGTAGCTTTTAAATGAAAGATTGCAAATTCATATTTGCCATTACAACCAGAATTTGACTGAATTGATTTGAATTAGTGGTGGCCTGTCGAGCAATTAATGTGATGAACTTACCTCCTTAAATGTTCAATATCTGACCCCCCCCCNGCCCCCCCCCCCCCCACATACCTTTATACAACTTTTTCCTTATTTTTCCAACGTATATCAGAATTCCATGAGCTGCTTATCTTTTCTTAAAAATCGTTTGTATAATTTAGTTTTGAAAAAAAACAGTAATTTAAAAATAAAAACTACGAACTGGAATATACTTCTCTCTTGCCCGGAATATCTCTCATCAACTGAGAACATCATACATCAAACTACTGATCCGCGTGAGATTCATCACATTAGTCCGGCTCTAGGTGTGCGTAAGTTTGGATGTGTTGCATCAACAAAGCGCTACCATTTCCATTTGTTTTGACAAATGAAACAAATGAGCAGAACCCATTACTGAATATTGGCCGATATAACATTTATCTTTGAGTCAAACGTGGGTTATGCAATATGTCAACATTTTTTTTCTGCAGAAGATTGAATTTGACGAACTTCGCAAATGATTTCAGTTCTGATTGTTTGGTGATCATGTTGAAGCCCAAAATGAACATAACCCATAAGCTAAACGTGACAGTCATTGAATTAACCTTCTTTTCTGTTATATCATACAACCTGTTGCAATGAATATTTAAAACAGTGAAACGTTTAATTGAGTAAACTGAATGTTTACTTCCATACTTCTCCGTAAAAAACTGCAATTGGAGTGGGACCACACATATCCAGGCTGGATCATAAAGAGAAAACTTGTTGATCTTTGACCGATAAACAATGCCAAAGAATGTGTAACAGTTTGGCATAAAATAATAAAAACAGAAAAACCTGTACGCTCCACATGGTACCATGTTAGTTGTAATACACGATAAATCTACATGTTTGTATGCCTGCTTATACGCAAAATATTAGCACCTTTTATTCCGAACCACAATTCTGTATTGAATATTATTGGACTGATTATTGTAATGAATCAAATGTGCTCAAACATAATGACACTAGAAACTTCTGCTGAGGGATTGTTGTCCCAAACACCAATGTGTTCTTTTGTCAACTCAACTCACGCTCACTCAGACAGACACAAAGCTTTCATTGCTTCATGGGACTGAGCGAGGGAAGAGATTTACGAGGACTCCTGAGAAACCCCTCTCCTCCGCCTTCAGCCAAGCCCGATACAGAGGAACGTACACACAAAGTGGATGAAAATTTATTGCGTGACCACTATTTTCATTACAGTTGTGACCGGAAGTAGATCAGTGAATCGAGCCAATAAACTATGTGGGACAGTGCTCTATAGTTGACTGTCAGATGTGAATCTTCTAAAGCGCTTCCTTGTACACCCTCACTTCAGAATTCCAATTCTCCTCTCTTGATCTTGCCCTTCCTGTCTCATTTAATTTGCTTTTTCTCACTGGCTGATCCGATTTGATAGAATCCGCTTTTTTAAGAGGTTCCGGGACAAAATAAATTTATGACTATCGGCAGCAAATCTCAGTAGAGAATGTCAGACATGAATTGTATGAATAGGCCATGGATTAACTAGTCGTTGGTCAGGAGAATCAACTCCTCACCTATCCATCCATCCTATTTACTTCACCTCACTTCCGTGGTCAACTGTCTGGATCCACTTTTAGGCGTTGCTTTTCGTGATCAGAGAAGTTTCTTTTCTGTCAAGCATTCTAACTGGTTCCTGTGAAATTCGGTAGGCAGATGCGAAGGGAATTACCCTTGTTTCTCTATCTCTCTTCTATCTGAATGAAAACACCTGGTATTGAACGTGCATGTAGCCTGTTTTTTTTTGTTTCTGTTGCCACAGTAACCATGTGGTTCTTCACCCTTATAACAATAGGCTCTAATGAGCTCTCTGTGACAAAGTTTCATAGAAAATCGGAGCCAAACTGAAACTGTGTGCATCCTGCTCACTGTTACACCCCAACAACAAAAATTTGATTTGAAGCGTCAGTTCTTGTCAGTGTAAGTGGCCATATGTTTGATACATTTTGCTTCCAACCTGCCAAAGAAGTGCAGTTGTTGAACACCATCCTAATAGTCTGTGTTATTCACTAGGTTCTTTGTCAGCACCATGAAGGATATGTTTGTTGTCTTACAGTGTGATAGCCTAAATCGGTGTACGGTGTTGTCTCCAGTAAACACACCAATGCAACATACCGACCCCAGTATGAAATAACAAACTAAGTACCAAGTAGGAAATTGTCACTTGCATGCTGCACAGCAAACTGTGCTATTTGCTATCAACATCTTTTCAAGGCTGTAAATGAGAACTGTGCAGCGACTTTCGAATAGAAAGCATCAATGTAGGAATTGTTAACCAGAGCAGTAAAAGATGTTCATGTACATAGAGTCGCGTGAACCAAAAATTGTCCTTAGGCATCTGAGAAATTTAGTGCAGTCATTTATTTTCTACACACTTGATGAACTTTACCACATGGTGTATTCAAATCTATACATATATCAGCTGTGAGTGATTCATCGTCAGAGGCAATTAAAGATAAATGTAATTCGTAAACCTTTGTGTTCAAAGTATAGTGAGTTGACAGTGTAGCTAAAGTTCAAGTGCATCGGCTCCTATCCGGGAGTTTGTCGATTCGCTTGGACGGAGGTAGATAAAGTAAGTACTACTGGTTACTCCGGACAAGGATAAAAACGTTTGTTTCAGCTGTTCGCTATCATTTGAGTAGATTATGGGCACATCTTCCACTACCAGCAGCTTGCGGTTCTAGTTTACCCTGGGAAAGAAAATAGCTGCCAATATTGATCCGTTCAACCCAAGGCAACCAGGTACCTAGTACTCTTTTCTGATCCTCAAAAGGTTCTGTCACAAATCAAAATGCATATACATTTAGGGAATCAACAAACTGTCCAAAAGTTAGGCTCACTCTGAATTATTTCAAGCATGTGTACTCAGAATATATATTTGGTATGGCAAGCATAAAATGAGTTAAATACTTGTGTCATCATCCTAGATTGATGCTTTTCTGAAAGAGAGAAAGCAAAGTACTTCCGCGATTAAACTATTACTCCATGAAATCGTTCCGGAAATAGCATCATCAGAAATACAAGTACAACTTAGACTCAAAACCAAAAGGCACGTTTGAATGTGCCACAATATGCCAAATAGATGTTAAAATCTTACCCACCTGTCTCAAGTAACGGTGATATGCATGTAGTTTCCCCATTACTCAACACAAAAACTATCATGATTTACTGGCAATCAAGTTCGAAAACTGCTTGGCAATGATCATGGATAAATGGAACAATTCCAAACTGTACAACCATTTCTTATCATCTTGTTTCCATTCTGTACAAACCGATGAGTATTCGCAAAATAGACAACTAAAACATCCAAAACGAGCACATTTGTCAAATTTCAAAAACCTTTACCGCCATCGCACAATCTTTCTCGGGTACAGAATACATTACCTGATAGAAAAACAATGGATTTCATTCACATGAAAAACAGGGGGACAACAAAACCACTAACGGAAGATTTCCTTTTCGCTGGCATGTGTTGGTTCGAAATAGCTTATGACAATCGCCAAGTTGATAAGGTAAACAAAGTTGATACTGGATTAACTTAAAACAGTTGGTCTATTTTTTCCCCTAAAATGCTTTTATTGCGAATCAAATAGGGTTTGTGCGAGGCAGAGCAAACTGCCGATTGTCAGGACACCGACAAACTTTAGGCGGTGCTTATGTCTTCGATTGCATGTTTTCTTTTTCGTCCTGGCTTCTTGTTTATTTCCGTAGATGTAATTCGGGACACTATGTTTTATGTTTGTTTCCAGTGACAAATGCTTTGCATTTGTAATGAGATGGGAATTGCATAATGCATTGTTTGAACATTTAAATGTAATCAAAATTCATCACTGTATCCACATCACGATAATCACTGAAAATCACTGTGTTTCAATACAATCCAAAAATATTTAGTCAATAATGAATCAGATTGTGACATCAATCTTATGGAGAAAGCACGGAGACCTATAGAACCGAATATCCTAAAAGATTGACCCAATAGTATAGACTATGAGCCTCATGTAAACCCAATAAAATGCCTTTAGCACGATTCAACCTCTCTATATGGCACGGACGATCAAGGCTAGCGATGTCTTTCTTTGGTTAGTTCACTCTGTTGTTTTGCGAGCATAAAATCAAACGTAAATCATTTCGGTTTACAAAAAAACAATAGTCTGCATGAACCCTATGCCTTGTTCATGTAGAACATCATTTGATGATCTACCTTCATTGCATAATGTACGTCATTGTACAAATAATGACAGTTTATTGTCATTGCACTCACACGACAGGCGATACCATCCCCATCTTTATATCTAGAATGTATGAGCACTATATGGAGCTAAAATTAATGTAGCTGCATTCAACTACAAAACATTAATTGCTTAAATTTTGATCTTCCTGAGCTCCGGTGTTTCTTCATCCGGATAAACGGTCAGTGTTTTATTAAAAGAAGCACATAAAACAGAATGATCAGAGCTACTAAAAGCCTAATAATGGTAGTAATTTCAAATTGTAAAATATTGCAAATTTCTACCAAAGGCTGTCGTGTTTGGATTCAAACGTGGACCCACTCGTCGTGCCTGACATAACGTTCAACGTTGTCAACAGAAGAACTCCTGTTGCATTTTTACCCACCGAAAAGTGTTAAACGCGAATTTTCGCTAGTATGAACCCTTCAGATTGTTTTCTTGTTTAACAAATGAACTATTTAGAGGAAAAATTTCGTATGACTGCTTAATTTTGTGTAGTTTGTTGTCATAGGTTGTACTACTACCAGGAGGTCTAACCATTGCAGGTATTCCGTGCCTACTTCGCTCATAAATGCGGTACCGGCCAGCACACGTCTGCAGGTGACGTAAGTTGAAAATTCATCTAATTCTGCCTGGGTAACGTAGCAGTATTCCAGGCACGAATAAATCTAGGAACATTTCTTTATAGAGATTATTGTACCTTGATTTGTTTGGCACTCAGTTAGACCACAGCCGTGTGAGGAAATACAGTACAATAGAATTCCTTGTGCCTTTGTGTTTCGTGAAATAATCTCGGATTGAACCCCCTGACTGACCTATTTTATCAAGCATTTTAGGCACCGTAGAAAAGAAGTAGATCCTTGTCCGTCGTATTTATAACAGCTTAAGTAGGTTCCATGAGGTTGTCAACCTGAGATTGTGTCACAGAATAACCAATTTTTATTACTAGAAGCGAACGGGTCGATTAAAACATGCTCAACAAATTTGTTATATATATATATATTATCACTCCCTAAAGCGATTTTTAAGGAACTATATCAAGGTATATTGCACTTCTTTTTTCCTTTTTACATTAACCCTGAATAAGATTTTCGGCAGCACACTGCATAGTACTGAAAATATCCTCTGTCACCACTCACGCTACTCATGAGTAGGCAAAGTAGAATGGCATTATCAATACGTGATACCCGGACCCAGTCAGTTAACTTAGATGAACTGATATCCTTGGGTGAACACATGACGTTCATATTTATTGCTCCTACTCAGTGTTTGTATCTTTAAAAGGAAACCTGAACAGGGTGCTTTAATTTTAATTTGTCGTGATAAAAAATGCAATGACAATACTCATTCCTGTTTAGAACTTTTAGATCATTTTTGGCATCGCATTTTGTTTACATTCATCAAGTGATTTTTCGCTGTACGTTGTAATGCAACAATTACCTAACTGAAGCAGGTAACCATTGCATTCGTAGTGATCGAAAACAACTTATTCTCCGGTAATTTTTATACCAAATGGTGCAGTCGGTTGCACTGTTCTAAGATAAGTTACACAATAAAAAGAATCTCTCCGACGAAGGAAATCCTGAAAACTTGTCACATAAGATCTAAATCAAACCATAAATTTTAACTCAGGATGACACAGCTTCATCATTTAATGACTAACTTCCTGCTCGAAAACCATCTAGACACATTTAGCAAGCGCAGTAAAATCAATAAAATATGAGTGCAAAACAAGAATATGATGTGGTAATGTAATGACTGTAGATGTAGTAGCAGTAATACGCACGGAATTCGGTACACCAACCACGCAATAGGAATCGCAGGACCCGAATCGATAATCGGCTATCACGACTGGATCGCAGAAGCGATGTCCCACGAGACGCGAGGAAAAGGCCAGAGAATAGACAGTAAGTAATTCATTTATTGGAAGAAATGAAGGTGATTAAATAATATGTACAGAAGAAGCTTATTGGCTACCAGGGCTTCAACCAATTGGATTGCAGCACTGCTTGTATAATCTTGCTTCTGTCTACATTGTCTAGGATTGGATGGCACCATCCACCAATGACGTGTATTCAGAAGCTATGCACGTGCTATTGACGTCAACATTCCAACTTGATCGATCACCAATGTCCTGAAACTGTAACGCACCGCTCCAGGGTAGACGCCATTGTGTAGGCCTGGATCACCACAGGTAACCAAGTAGAATTATCTCGATACTTGACTCTCAAAGGATCGTCTTGGTTTAATGTTTTTCGTCCAGATGAAGATTACCCAGGTAGTGAAACAAAACAAACCTGGATGCTTGTTAAAATAAATCTAATATGCAAAAGTTCTGGCCAGTTTTAAAGAAATAAGAGGGCCTAGAAACGTATATATCAAACGATTAGTTCATTGGATGGCTACAGACCACTTTGGTTGGTTGGCGGTTCCGACCAATCACCTGAGAGTGTCATCTTTGTTGTGATTGATTGTATTAGCAGGATAAACGGCTGGGTCGAATTTTCATAGCCGCAAAGTGCGTTCCTTTAGAATGCCATTTGATATCAACATACCGGTCAAATACCTGCCTCAAGTTATGCATTCTGAGATTGCGTACTGATACACATATCTGTGCATTTTCATTTCACCTAAACGAAAGTATCTCTACCGAAACCTGCAGGTGTCATTTCCGGATATTGTTGACGGTTGATCAATTTCAGCTCGGAGAGCACACCAATACCAACAACAAATACCAAGGTATTTATAAAACTGATTCCGAGAATCACTGCTTCTAGTTGATATGAAAACGTGCTAGCACTGAGATTTTTCAGCACATTCCCATTAAGCTCGTTAGTAGTTTTTCTGAGTTGAGCCTATCTGTATTATCAACAGTTTACCGTTCAGGGTGCTGAAGGCAAGCTGAGGATCTAAATATAAGGGTCCTTGGCATGACAAGCAGTTGAAGGAGTTGGAGGGTAATGTTTTTGCATTGGATTTTGGTTGGCTTGTTCGAGGAACAAAATCCTCAGGCGAAATGTTCAACGGTATTGAACCGACCCATACGTCTGCTGTCGTATCATCTTCCTTTCATGAATTGAGTTACAATTTTCAATTCAGATATCGTCAAGGATGTGAACTTCGGACACCGTACTACCTTGTTGGGCTGTGACGCATAGTTCGATCCAATTTCGGAAGCCGGTAATCATGCACGTGCCTAATTATTCGGAGGGAGAATAATATCTTAGAAACAGGCCTATGCGCCTTCATTTTGGCTGGGTAAGCACATAATAGGAACGGCTCACCGAAGTGTCACTCATTAGATATGTGTAGTTATCGACCAACTACGCAATTTGTAACTACTCTGGCAAATCCACACTGAATCTGTTGAAACATCGTCCTGCTGCGTGTTCCCACGTGGAGTAAGTACATTCTCGTTTCGAAATGACAAAGTCATGAAGAATTTTTTTCGGGCATCGAAAAATCCCTCTTGTTATTCTTCCTTTTCTCACAAAACCCTAATCACCGTCAAAGAGACGAGGTCGTTTATAGAACGCGAAATTGCAGGTCAGGAGTATCTGGGCAGTATGCTGCATTTTACCGGTTGTGACCGCAAATATTAGGTTCGTGTGCAATCTTTTTTGTGGAAGCGAATTGCTAACTTTTAGTAACAGTGCGATGCATTTATTTTATCAGATAAGGACCTTAATGCAAATTTATTTAAATTGACAGAGATAGGTAAGACAAATATCGCGTTTTTATGTGAAAAGCAAATTCTGGGATATTTCACATAACCATATCAAGTCAAGTCAAGAGTGCAATTTATTCATCCAATGTGGACAGAATTTTCAGTAAAAATAATTTTATCATTTTTGCTTTTGCAGGCTATTAAAAATGAGCTTTAAGATATGACAAATAGTTACTGAGATGATAATGAATCGGATTCCGGGAACGCGTAAAATATAAGGAAAATATCAACGTGGAAATTTACATTAGACTGTGTATAAGTTCGTTTCATATTCGCTCCCTAGACACCAACAAACGTGACAGATAAGGTAGAACGGAGTTGTGAAAAGTAGTGGTACGAGTATATAAACGTTTAAACGTATTGCGGGCTACAGAAGTTGAAATGGAGCTAGATAGAGCTGTGTGTAAGGGATTTGACGTATCGGACAAGATGGAGTCACACAGACGGTCACAAGCATTCAAGTGTCGGCTGACAATGGAATCAACCAGCTCCTCATGAGATACAGTTTCATATCCAGAGACGGTTTTCAGTGAGTGTCTAATATGAAACCCTTAGACCGGGAAACAGTAAAGAGTAGACTGGGAAAGATAACGGGAGAACAGTAGGTCCAATGGCAAAAAACGCGAGAGAAAATAAATCTGGAGATGATGTGCAATGGCACCCTCAGATGCTGAAGGCGTGAAATATAAAAAGTCAACTTTCTGACTTTAAGAAATGTTTGTTCTATGTGATAGGACCAGTTGAGGTCAGCAGACAAAGACCGCATAAAACTTTCCCTAGATTCTCGGTTAAATTCCATGTTCACGAGGCGCATGTAATCGCTTTTACAGTATAACCAATGTTCGAATTGATTCACCCCCTCGGTGTTGACCGTTTACTGTAAAATATGCATTTCTATTAAAATGTGCCGTGAACACATCAAAAATGAGGGGACTCAAAGGATACGTTATTGGTTGTGTTTTCAACTTCGAAAAAATGATTTATGTGATCTGATTGATAACTAAACAATATAAACGTAAATATATGTTTTTCGGCCGTCATCTAAGTTAATTCATACAAGATAGTACCATCATGTTCAGATTAAAGGAAGCTGTCAAGAATTTGACTAACACTGCATTCGGAGGTCGACAGAGATGCTAAGTGGGACAATTGAGAGTACGTGGCACTGGAAAAGATTACAGAATCCGTTCGAATAGACCATGAACAACCCACGATAAATTTGGGCGAAAAACAGAATGATATGTGACCCAATTTTAATACGATATTGGCTATGTATTCTCTCAACTTCATGATTTATCAACTAATATATCCACTTCATCATTTAGTGATTTCTCGTCATTTGAATGCATTCTGTTTTTCGTGCTAAATGTGATGAAATTCGATACGAAAATTTGTTTGGTCCAATCAATGTTCATTCCTACGAGACATCACATTTTGCAGAAACACTTTAAATGCTTTGGTAAATGATTATGAAAGAATGAAACCGTACAAGTAAAACCTTTGAAATCACGTCTGACAGTAAAGTTGATTTTATGCGAATCATTGTTTGAAAACTTACCTGTCATCGAATGAGGAGATGGATAAAGAGCATTTTGGGGAGAAATTCCTGATGCAGTAGGCACAGAGAGATACTGAACCTTCCATGTTTTTAAGAACAATATATTCGTATTCCACCCAGATACACGCTTTTTGAATGATATTGCAGCTGCATGGGACCAGTGATTTGATTACTGCACCAAAGAATTCTTCCCCAACTCAGAATCCCCTCAAATAGTTACAGCCAATCAGGTATATACCAAAATCATTGGCTTTTGTCAGTGAACCATAGGTATTTGTGTTCAGTCTGGCGTAAAATAATATAATTATATCGAATAAATTGCTAAATCGTTCATTTTCCATGGCATCCATCGTCGATTGGTTGGTTGGTTGTTGATATCGATCATTTTTGGTATGTCGAGCCAATGTGATGTTTTTTTCTTCAATTTACTGCATTTATTCAAGTTTTATCAAGAGCATTTGTAAATAATTAAATTTACGTGCAACAAAATGGCACCTTTGATTTTGAAAAAAAATTGTGGGTTATAGCAAAGCGTATGTTTTAAACTGTCCTGGCAGTAAAAGTAACTCCAACAAGATAGATGTACATTACGATCAAACTGTAAATGGTTAAATATGGCAGCCTGAATTTTATTCTGCCATAACATATTAATAAGATTTTATTTACGATGCAATGTCAATAAAATGTATTCCTGCTTCTTTTGATGTGTAATATGATTGGACCTTTTTGGGCAAGGCAAACAGGAAGTTGACGAATGCTCTTCTGGTTTTTAACACGGCCATGTAAAATTTCTTACCTGCCGCCCGGTGGTTTGTTTGGGACAGTGGCCAAGGAAGCCGAAGTGATTGTACAAACTATCTTGCGAGCAGAGTTTTGCGTTATCATTTCAACTCGCTTCAACGACTAAAGGAACTTGCGCACAAGTCTTACTGTACTGCAGCCGTCAGGCGTTAGTCTTCGATCGAACTCCGAAATAGCAAACACCCTTGGCAGGGTATCAGATGTCTCTTTGGAAAGAAAAAAGTACGGTGGAAGCTAAATTTTGATGTTCATGGTCCGAATCCAATCGTTGGAGATTCTTCCTGTCTACTGGTCACACTGTTTGTAATGTGGAACCATTCTAAGATTGCGATATGTTAAAACTGCTAAATAGTTGTAATTTTTCCTCTGCTGCAAGCCCGGATGGTCAACCTTAGGAACTCTTCAAATCTGGTGCTGCTTCTCTTGCTGGGCAATCACTTTCATTGCGAATGAATCTCATAATGTTGAAGTCTGATCACAATCATACCGATTCCCAAAGCATCCCAAGGTTTTAAATTCTCCAAAGATTATTAACTCGCAGCGCTAATATCTTCCTCGCTTAAGTGAACTGAGAGGGCTATCCTCAAAGATCTTGAGCATTCTATTAAACTTCCCAAAGATCCTTTACTGTTTACCTACAAGTGAAACAGATTCTCTTTAGATACAGGCTGTACTCATATTTGTTTTATCACTGATTCTTTGAACAACCTTGTTGAGTCTGTTCTGTGTTCATTTCTTGGCTGCTTTTCAGTATTTTATTTCACTCATCAATCAAAATTATCAAAGCAACTGGAATCGTTAGAATGTTCTTAGCAATGGTTAACTTGGTTGTCCAGCTATTTCTACGATGGAAAACAAACGACCAGACTGGAAAAAGCTTCATCTGCATCATGATTCTGGAGTTCTTCAAGTAGCTATGCTATCCGCATAATTATTTTTCATATACGTTTGTGATATTCCTTATGTTCTTACTGCAATTGTTTGGAAATATGCAAATGATGTGCTGTGGCAGCTCATTTCCTCTTCCTCCGATCTAAACTAACTCACAGATAATGGTGGTCAAATCCAGTCATTTTCCTACTAGTCAAAGATAAGCTTAAAACAAAGTGAAGTTGTCGAATGTTTTTATGGTTTTGTACAATCTTCCTGCCCAACAAACCCATTAGTGATAAATAACAACCCTTTCTCTATGGTGAACTATTTCACATATCTTCGTGTAACTATAGCTAACCATATTTGTTGGTCAACACAAATCCATAATCACATTAGGAAACTAAGGCGCTTATCATTTTCGATTCTAAAGCTTGGGCAGTTCCGCGGATCCATAAGTTATTTCTACCTTCGCGTATCAGTCAGTTTAAAACATCTTACTTCATTGTTTCCCAGGTACCTAAACACGATATCGAAGTCTTATGTTGCTGTCCAACTATTACAAGCCGTGTTTTTCTGTTCCTTTGAACTTGTTAACTGAGAAACTTCTGGAGTATCGAACAACTTACTGTGTCTACTTTGCGGAGAGGATTCTCACAGATGCTGACCACCCGTTGCACGCAGAACTGACACCTTATCGCTGCCATCCCTCGAAACGTTCTCAATTCCCAAAATTTCATCTCGCTTACCGAAATCTACCTATACCTCATTTGCACGTTTACTCACAAACTAATATAAGATGTATTAAGTGAAATATGTCTTTACATCGCACTATGAAATGCCCCAATCCATAAACACTTTTTCCCGTTAAATCAAAGGATAGGAATGTACTAAATATGGCTTCGTTTGGGTGTAACGCCGTTTTCTATGGACTTATCCTAAACTGAGACGACTATAATTTTTGTAGAATTACAGTAGAAATGAGACGAGAATGACCGATTCCTTACTGAGTCCATATGAAAGAAGGTTTATCAAGTTGAATCCTTTTCAACGTTAAGTTTATACAAAGCAATCCCTTGTGATTCCCTCTTGAAGTCCTGTTGATAATCAATTGTATAATTATAGTACTATTACGCAACTGCTAGTTCTTTTAGTCCGGTCAAGAGTGAATTAGTATTCAGTGGATAACGACCATGTGCAAGAAGCTTTGCTGCTGTATGCAGTTGATCACTTCTCAGACTTCAAATTGGTGAATGTACATCATCTTATAGTTGTGCATCAGAAGAGACATCATGATCGAAACGATTGTTGCCGAAATCCACATAACTGAAAAATCCTCAAAAGCTTTTCCTTCCATCGTAATCTGCTGATTGCTATCAAATACAAAAAATGCAAGGAACTGNCACCTACCGGAGTTACCCGCCATGAGAAAATGAACGTAGTCTGAGGACGGAGCAGCGATTAATGTATCATAAGGGCAACTAATGCAACTCACCGGCATTACTCATTCAGGGTTACGTAATTTTGACCTTATTGTCTATTTGCTCTACTTTAATACAATAAAATCGTACAGAAATCAAAAGCTGTCACATTTGGTTCAGATGGTTGGTTTCCAATACAACCGTCAATGTCCTTGGCAATATATGTTTCACCCCCAGAGCAGTAGAGACTATTCATTCGATGGAGGGGAATTTGAAAAAATAAAACGACATCATTGAATAAAGTACAAGTATTTATTTCGATGTAAATATATATGTATATGTTTTGAATGTAGTTGTTCAATAAGAAGGCACCAGTCGAACTGGTACCGATTCCTGTGTAATGTACATGTCCAGGTTCAATTCATTTTTATCACACAAAACTCACTTCATTTTTCTTCTTGCCCACACTTTTTGCGACTGACTTTTCGGGGTCAATAGTATCACATGATTTCTGCGTCACGCTTGCAAACGTGCTCGGTGCACGCGGCAACGTCCCCGTGACTCCGGCTCCCAGCCCCGTTCCAGTTGTACTGGGCACTTTGCGCAGATCTTCCTCGCTGTGGAAACTAGGTTGCGTGTCACGTCTGCCGTTCGAACGCGGTACACTACTGGTGACTGGGTTTGTTAGCGCCAGATTAAATGTGTTTGCCGTGTTGTGCGCCGAAGTTCGGCTGTCTAGCTCATTTACTCGTGGAGTGGGCATCAGTTTCTGATAGCCCTCATAGTTCGCGTTACAAGGGGATGCGTTCGAGGGGGATCGCCGCAACAACACATCCACTCGGCCGAGGTCCGATCGCTGAACAAGTGGGTTTTGCAAGGTTCTACAGTGGGGCATTGTGGTCATCAGATGAGAGTAGCCGGTCATACTAGTCAGTTTCGGAGATCCGCACAAACCTGTGCCGTGCAGATCCGGACTATTACCGGTCGATTTAAGTCGCCCAGACCAAACGTACAAGTTCATACTTGGTTCATCGCTTAATGTAAAGAGTTCCTCACCGGCTGAATGACACATCGATTGATTATCCGGAGGGGGTGGCGGGGGAGGGCCCGGATGGGGGCGGAGGGATAAGAAAGGGACGGGGCGGAGGAAATACGTAACTGATATCGCTTACTGACACATTAATATACAGTTGGTGAATAAAATGACACAAAAATAAATCCTAAGATTCTATCATATATTAATTTTCCAAATTTATAATCGTGACAGAAAACGTACAACCTAAAATAAAATATTACCAATGTAAATCACATTAGTCATCAGCTGTAGATGATATCACGTCATCTTACGACATAGTTGGATCCATTTAAAAACAAGTTTTATCATAACCTGCACGGATATTTTGATTATCTTTTCATTTATATATCCGTTTCCTCAACTAAACTCATGTGAGCTTCGTGTATCTTCAGACACACGTTTGTTCCACTACAGATCAAATTACCGTTTTGTCGTTTATAATACTAATCCCCCTCATTGAGAGTTTTGTCTAAATCAAACCACGATAAACAGCAACAACACTGGAATTGAACTGACCGCTTTCGATATGATTATGTTGTTGAGAGAACTACGTCGTTTGCAGTGCTGCTTTGGGTCATAACTATATCACTTCGAATCTGTTTGAGGGGCAACAGCTGTGCTCTCATTCCACGCCTTACCACTCCTCCCTATTGTAGTGCACACTCTCTGTGAGTATTGTTACGATGTGAAACTTAAAATTTTCTTTCGAACAATAAATTGGTTTCTATGACTTATTCCCTACAGATTGTGTGTGCTTTGTGAAGAATTTATCGGTACTTTTCCATTGCAAAGAACTTTGTGATATTTCATAGATAAATTCAGTAAGCGAGAAAATAATCTATTCATTTAAAGACACCACTACTTCCATGCCCGCGACTGACAAATCACAGAAAGCCTCAATAAAATAACTTGAGATCGATCCGAGAGTGCTATAACAATCCTGTTCACCGTCAGTTTGTTTCTGATGGCAACGTTTACACAAGGATTCTGAGAGGTCAATAGCATCGCACTTACAGCAGCTTACGTTGCGCGGCAAACGATAATAAACTTGTAATTTGAACCAGCCGTACGTGTTCCTTTTTACAAATAACAAACCAATTCAATTTCATGCAATCAATTGAGCTCACTGTGACTGGCACTTGGTTGGAAAGTGATGCAACGATCAATGACCTAATTTTACTGGACTGGTGATCAGATAGTGTGCTGCTGACTCCATCATTGGATACGTTTCTGGGGTGATTAGGATTCATCCAGTTACATTTTATTTTTTGAATGACCTCAGAAAGAAATTCACGTCACTTGTTACGCGTATTTATGTCCAACAAAATATCTATTCAGGTACAAAGTGTAAGAAAACGAATGGTACTTTCAGTTTGAAGAGAGCAAGGTAGCAAGAAGTAGAGAGAATAAGGCCAGGTGATGGATGATGCCACACCGATGACAATTTCGTTTCTACCCATTATCAAAATGATTTCAAGTCACCTTTGATGAACAATGCATCTAAAAAAGGTGATCTTCCCAATGATATATTACATTACAACTTCCTAACTTTAATTTCCTAAATTGCAGAAACCAGAGAAATAAAGAATTGTTCAAAGGACAGAGACTTGGTTCATTCATCTTGACAAATTGGTTTACAATAAAAATACCTGAGTGTAGTAGTGAGTGTGCTCACATTCGGGAGTAATCTACGCAATATGGTTTGTTTATCAGCAACAATGTGAGAATCCCGAATGAAGAAAATGATCATTTCTCATATATGCAAAATGTAATTTAAACATTTATTCTAAGCGGTTTTAACTGACACACATTTGATGATATGTCAAGCGATTTGAATGACTCTTTCGAACGCAGCTTTTTTTCAAATGGCATTAATTCATCGACGTTTCACGAGAGTTTTGTGAAATTTCTGAAATTACTATAATCTCATTTTATTCATAATACGCCATCACTCAGTTCTTGAGGAAGCGCTTTTCAATGAATTTCTCTTAAATTTAATGGTCAGATGTGTTTGCCGCATTAATGCAACAGAAGTGACACCGGGGTTTGTTTGATCAAATTTGTGCTCTATAGTAATATAAACATAACGGAAAAATATCCTTCGCAAAATGAAAAGCGTATGGTTACATCTGATAAGTCCAAATACATATGAGTGGTTAGATAAAAGATTAGTTTATCATCTCAATCGATATGGGGACTGAATTAAGAACTAATGTTTGCACAATGCATTACGACACAACGTTTGCAAAATGCGGAGTAGACTAATGTTTCAGGAAAAACTGTCACATGTAAATGGTAACTGCTGTACTTGTGAACTATTATCCCGGTCGTTTGTATTCTTTAATTTGCTGTAAATTTTTTGTTCTACTTCAGCAACCTTTTTACTATTCTGTTGATCCTACTAGGATGTACACCCGAGTAACACGGGGCTCTGAAGACAATTTTCTTTCCTGGGGAGGGGTGGTGTAACGACCTTGGTAACTTGCCATTCCGTTTGTGTGTGAGTCGCCTTTATGCCTCACTTGACAGTTTGCTTCATGGCGTTTTTATTTTACTACCTTATACATTGTCACTCAACCCTCCCCAATGAGAACCTCCTGTCTGTCTACGACTCTAGCTCACACCGAAACCAGCTCATATCTGGTTGTCCGGTGCATCTGTTCGCGGGGATATCCTGCTGTACACCAGAATCCCAGGCATATTGTACTATTCGGACTTCTATAAAGCCTTTTTCTTTACTAGTTTCCAACTATTTGATGTATTTATAGTAAAAGTGATAATCCGAGAAAAAGCTGAAATACATGGCCTCAAACTTAATTATAAATTACTCACGGTTTTCCTATTCGCGAATTGTGCATTCGACTCTTTGCTCAGAGATCCATTTTGGATCAATCTTTCAACGATATCCAATGCTATCGGTTGAGAATAGCTTATTCTTCGAAATTATAAAGCTTAGAATGTAAGGAAACGAAATTACGGTTTTCCTTTTTTGGTCTTCAAATCCCCATTAGCTACGCTAACCAGCAGATCTTGATATTTATGTTTGGACTACTCATAAGTAGTTCATGCTTTCGTTCCAAGTATACTCAGAACAGAAAAGAGGCGAGGAAAATTTCACGTATGCATAATTCAAGCAAAATCATCTTTGTGTACACATCTTTGATTTTGCAAATTCTGTGATTGTACACCTGTGGTGTATTTGAGTTTACTCTATCTATATTGAAATTAATGAGTAAAGCTGTATCAGATCAGAGTGTTTAGAATATTCAATGAACCTTCAACTTCAATCTACAAGAGTAACTCGTTTACATTGTAGGTTTTTACTTTATAAGGGATCTGTTAGGGAATCAATATCCAGAGTATTCTTTGGTGTGTGGGTGTGTTGAATTTTGGGATATAACGATCAGAATCGTTGATGAAAAACTAATACTAGGAATAGTGAATCGGATGAACAAGTTCCAAACAAAACTCCACGGAGTAGAATCGAATGAAAGTTAAGTAAAGAAATGCACCTCGAGAGTCTAACTTAACAAACTCCTAATGAAAATCGGATGATAAGTGCCGAATCAATTTTATGCCTCTGCAAACACTTTCATTTACCTTTCAGTTGCTATCTATTATTTGGAGTAATTATTGAAATAGATTTTATATGAATGATATGACAGACCTCGGGAATGATTCGCGATCTTCCACTTCAAATGTGCGTTAACTTACCGTGTTAGCTAGCACCTTGTGTCACGGATCAGTATATTTTATGCTCCGTCACACTGAATTAACTGAATGTCATTCTTTATTTGATCAAAATGTTGTTTGGCAGATTTGCAGCTTGTATAACGATTTTGAAAATTTCAGTAGCTACGGTGGTATCCGAACCCACTCCTCGTAGCTCCGCTCGTTGAGTTTACGCGGGCAAAGCGTAGGTGGTGTCTATACCTGGGTTCGAATCCCACCGAGGTTACTGAAATTAATTACTTGGGTTTAGTTAAATTTTGGTAGGTGTCACCCACGGGAAACGTGAGTTGATCTAAATCTCATGAAACCCACTATAAAAAGCTGATCCACATTCAAAATATTCCCGTTTGATGACATCAATGTCGGCGAAATGCCTTGAAAATTAAAAATATTTTGCAGTTATGGTTGTCCTGTACTGGATGTTGCAACAATCGAACCCAAACTCATATGTAACAATTAGAATAACGAAAATGTTAACTGGTTCGTCTCGGTTATGTCGTTGTTTTTTACAACCTTTTTTATATATTGAATTTACAAATGTACATTGAGGAAGGGGGGTCGCGGACATGCAATGGCTGTCCGGGAAGACCGGCGGCGGTGGAGCGGTTCGAACCCTGGACTCAGAGGCCACAAGTTGGTGACCTAACACCTTGGCCACCACAGCGCTAATACTATATTATATAATATAATAGTATAATAATATAATAATAATATGTATAATATAATAATATACACATGTGAAAGATTATACATGTGTATCAGACAATCAGTCCTATTATGATTCTAAACGTAGCACTGTTTCGAAAACTTGCACTTCTGGGAAAGTTGTGCCAACAGGTAGCTTCAATGTGTAAAACTCGCAGTAATTTGTATAAGCTACCTTTCTTTCCATCCAGAGGAATGTTTTCTTTCGCCAGTCAAATGGGATATCTATAAATGAAAATGATTTTTTTCTTGATTCTATTCCGAGATTGAATATCTCGTGTCTATTGATCTTCAGCAAAATTGCAGATGCGGTCGTAAAAACAACTAAGGTCATATATTTGAAATGTGCGAGGAAAAATCCAGTTTCTCCGCTATAAATCATAATATTGCGTGAGATCTCAATCCGTAGTTTTATTTCAATAAAAAGAATAATATTATAGTTATTTGAAACTTAATAATTATTCCACAACTTATTATGCATTTTTGATATTTGCCAAGTGGTACTTTCATCAGACAAGCAGATGGGTGCTGCAAACTAATTAATAATAATGATGGTGTTTCCTATTTTTTGGTCAATAAACGTGGTGATACGAAGCTGTTAGATTAGTCCATCTGAAGCTAAACAATTATGAGCATATTGTTTATTACCCCCTATGACCTGATCGTCTTTTCTTCTTACCATGGCTTACGATTTTGTTTTGCAATTTCAAAGTATGACTCCAGTAAATTTCTACTACCGGTTCGTTTTGATCCACTTCATTTCAGTGTGTGTACGTATGTGGGGATTAGGGGTCTGAATTAAATAATCAGACAAAATGCTATGTCCCCCGACCACCGTGAACTACTATTTGGAAAAAAATGAATGGAATTGATGCAGACAACTGGAATAAACTTTCCCCATTCAAATCTACTATCATTCTGTGTCTCTCTCTCTCATCTGTCACAGGAAACCGTTTCATTACTAATTCGAGCAGTTCAGCTCCCAGCTTTGTCGCGCTTTGGCTCACGGTTGTTGTTTTTCCGTTCTCGTTTCATTTTGTTTGTCTAAAGTTAATCAAATTAATGTCACAGTCGAAATATGTCGATCAAAGAAATAGAGAGAGAGAGATTTAAATATCTGTCGAACTAGACGTTCCTCCCTTATCCATCAAATCAACAAGAACTCCGGCTCACCCAGCTCTCAACCTTGTGAACACGCCCGCACGCACTCGCCCGGGCGAGCACCCCACAATCACTACCTCAATTCAATATGATTAGCTGTGGTAGACAATCGCCGTACACGGACACAAAAAGACAAATCTAGACAGAGAAATTGGACCATTGTGGCTTGTCGCAATGGTAGTGTACCTCTGCCTCCGCGATTGTCTGTTGTCGGCTTAGGACTTGCGTCAGATAAATGCGCTCTCTGCACCCCCACCGGATGTGCCCTGTGTGTCCCCGTTTACTCATTCCTACCCCCGATCTAGTTTGAAACAGTTAATCTTTGCCACGACACTTTGCTTGTAATTCTTCCTCATCCGGGCAGTATCTAAACTCTGGATAGGGAACAACTTCGAATGTGTCAGTGGCCAATTGTTTTGCGTTCGTTAGTGCGTGCAAAATAGCAGCCACCTAAGAGTGAATTTAGCCGTCATCAGATCAAAACTTTCGAATAATGACGAATGAGGATAACCGTTACTTCCATTCTAACAGCACTTTAGCGCGCCCTTAGAATACCATCCAATTCGCATTCATGAGGAAATTTAGTGTGGTATTAGAGTTGAAGTTTGTGTGCACCGACTTCGATGATGAAAAATCGATCTCTGGCACATTGTCTCGGGATCAATTGCTTAGCATTGCACACCGATGAAATTTGTCTTCGGAAAATGTTGAACACTGCTGACCTGTCGACCACAAACAAAATTTTTCTCTTATAGTGATGTCAAAGATGGCTTGCTATCATGAACCTGGTCATCCGGCTTCCGAAATTTTGCCAGAATGATGTTTATACATTGTCTTCAAAGAGATTTCGGTAAACCCTCTTTTTTCTACAATTTCGCTGCTCTTATTCTATATTTTGTTCAACGAATAGACTGGTAGTTGTAAAATAATTTGGAGAGATAGAGATACTTAGAATACAACCACAATAATACCGTAACTAAAAGATACGTGCTTTAGTTTGTCTGTTCGAATTTACTCTCACGAATACGACCTAGAAGCTGATGTTTTCGAACCATAGAAATTGCTCAACGAATCTGTAACGGTAGCGCGTGAGGTGATAAGCTTTCAAACAGCTACGAATCTGGAAACATGATCCATGGTAGCCCCCCCCCTTGTTTGAGTTTGTCACGTGTAACTGATAGCACTTTGCATTATTAGGCACACCGGTAGTTCAGCAAACAGTTACTGTGAGTGGTCATTCTCATGATTGTAATCAGCCTAAATGATTACCCGTGTGTGAACGGATTCAATTCGCTCGGGCGATTTCGCGGGGTTGCGTTCTGTACCTGTATGTATAAAAGGCCATTCGGTTGCCCTAGGGATAAGTATGAATACTTCTGCTTGCAAAACGCATAGCTTTTATCACCCAGTGAATCGATCGAATTGTTTGTTTCTGCTCCGGTTCATGAGGATGGGTCATGTGCTGCAGTGGGTTCCCCAGCTTCTACTTAGATAGAATTACACTGTGAGGAAAAACTGGAGTTCGGATTGGGATTAAAATGTATTTAACACTTGAACCGATTAGTATTCCGGAGGTAATGTGATAGTTCCTAAGTTTTCTGCGTCACACTTTCTGACACCAGTGGGAACTCGATTCAGAAGTTGAACCGTGATGATCGTTGTAACTGTGTTCATGGTGGTGATGACGATAATAATGACGTTGATGATACCGAAGATGAAACAAAGTTACCTTCCTAATAGAGAATGAGATTTTATGCTAATTTGGTGAAAAACGCGCACACACACACATACACACGGACAGACACGCATGCGGACAAAAATCCGCTTGATCGTGCGCAGGCAGAAACGTCGCTACAGCAGACCAAGAAAGGGGAACGGCCGAACGGTCGGAGGAGAAACAATTGGTCGGATGGAGTCGTCACGACTGCTTGCTGACACACTCACACACACAGACATGAGCTCGTCCGAGAGAGGAATTCAAATCAAATTTGATCACACTCACGTGCGCACATGCGAATACATCGCATGCACGCGGTCACAAATACAAGAACCACAATAACTTGGTTAGCTAGTTAGTTGGCGTTTGAATCGCTTTCTTGGTTGAACAGGCATTGAATTAGCATATTTTGTTCATTGCTCCCTCTTTCTTTATCTATTTTCTGCTGCTTTGTAGAAATATACCCCTGAGGCCAACCGAACCACCAACCACCAACTTGCCAGCCAGCTCACCAGCGAGTCTACCAACCAAACAACCAATCAGTCAGCCAATCACCAAACGGAGCAGACAAAGAGTTGAACGAGTCAATCGGAACCGGTGAGCTGGTAGAAACCTGATGGACGGTGATTAATTAATTTCCAGTCTTGGTTAGCTAGACGTGAGTGGCAGAGGTTTGTGTGATTGTGTGTGTGCGTATGGACAGGGGGTGGGGGCGGAGCTTGGAGGTAGAGCGAATTGGGTTGAATGATGACTAGGTGTGAGTGGGGATGGGAGACAAACACTGGCGTGTATACAAACGGGACCTATTTGTATCGTTCCGGTCGAATGCCGGACTCGATCAAATTGGGTTAGATCGGGTCGGATTTTTTACTTTGCGACGGATGATTTGCTGAACCAACGAGGGTCGTGTTTGTGTGTTTTAGCTTAGGGATTTGTGAAGAACCCAAGCGGAAGGGTACGCTGCAGCTCTTCTAGCTGGCATGAACGAGTGAGGAATTCAAAGGTCATAGGTTTTGATGAATCCCATCAGTTTGCACTTATCCAACAATGCCTGCGAGGTTGAAATCTGACATGTTGTGCCCTGCGGGAACCGGCGGGGGGGGGGNNGTCAAATGGCGTGTGCGAATGGGATTGTGGTGTCACGTTTAATCGTGGTCACACCAGTTGACCAACAATAGAAATGAAACTAGGGTGTTTTGAACACAACGCCAATGAGTGTCCTTTGCTTCATCAAAACTAATTGCAGAGTATTGGCCAATTGTGATGTACTAAAATACTTTCTTTATAATCTAATGGAGTTTCATTATATATATCACCTGTAAAAATGCTTTAGGTATGGACAATAATTTAAATCTCGTCTACTTCGATCTACGTAGTTTCTAGTCTGCATAAGTGTCAATTAAACGTGCCTGACCATGAGTGCCCAGATTAAATGATCTGAATAGGAAAACCACAAACATCATATTGTAGGTTTTTCCCCACTCTCTCCAACTTGTGCACCTTTAACTGGAATATCGGCTTTACACCTAAATAAGTTAAAAAAATTGAAATTGAAATTAAACATATACCTACTCACACATGTCTGAATCCAGACGGTGCCGTACAAAACATGTTAGAATAATATTCATCATTACAATTACAATTGCCTACATAAGGTACATGCCCAGTTACATGTAGCAATTAACGACGGAAAGGAAATAAAATGTTCAACAGATTGCAGCATAATGAGTCCCAACTTTAAATGTGGGCAACCTGAATTCGCTAGGAGTCAATTATCGTTTATTACATGACGTGTCACTTAATGCTTTCTGGATTAATTGAAGTCGGCGCGTTGTGTTGGTATTTAACCTGCGTCGATTAATTCCCAATCTCCCAGTTTTTCCTGCCTTCGATGTAGGTTTTATCTCATCCGTAAAGTCAGTCAGTTATCGAAACCAATGGTTTTAGGAAGATACTAAATAACTTGGATCTTAGTGATGATATCTGGAGGCAACTTAACTCAGTCGTTTGAATGTTTTCAAAAGTTGAACCCTAGTGAACATTGATTGCATCCTCATACATTTTCAAAGGATATAGGAAACAAAACGGAAAACCCAGCCATCTGATTTATCGGACCAAATAATAGAATTTCATTCACTTATTCGTTGCACAACTCTATTTGCAAATCTGTACTTGGATACACAAAGACCGCCTTGCGTGGTCACGATCTCCACAATACGTTCTCGTTCTCGGGAAGAGCGCTTCAGAAATGCGCGAATCAGCAAAGTCAATAAATGCTCTCATATGCGATTTAGGAGATCTTCAAGTGCTTGGTTGGTCGTAACTGAATTAGCCAACAATCACATTTACACTTATAGAACAAATCTGAGACGAATAATTGCATACGGTCAAACGATTAAGCGGAGTTTCAATTGATTGGTTGAAAGAGGGAGTGATGCCTGTCAAGTTTCTGGATGAAATCGAATATTGCACCAAAGCGAACGTATTTTATGGATTCGATGGTTTTGAACTCGAGGTGCTCGAAAAATACTAGATGGATATATACATTGTATCAGATATATTTTAGGAGAAGATCAGAAAACCAGAATACACGTAGGTATTAGGCACAACTTTGTTTATATAGCACCGCAAATCTCACTGTATGCATGTATTAAAAAAATATCTCAGCTTCCATCAACACAAAAATGATAAATGATGTTAGTCAAACTCATCCTTATCCTTGTAACTGATTTCAAGACCATGTATCTACAATTTTTCCTGATGGATTGATTTCGTTTACCATATTATATATAGTAAATGAAGGTGAATTCTCTTAATTTAGAACCGTAGAGATCTAGCTAACTAAAAAGCCATATTCTCAAATGTAATGCAATCTTATAGTGCGCACTTTTCGAGACGTTATTTGGAGAAATGTTATCTACGATTTTCAGCGTATGAGGGGTTTTGCAAAATCCATGGTTGGTCACCAAATTGCATTGTGATCCGAGGTGGATCGGAAAATCCAGTGGACCAGAGTGAATCGTTGGGTGTTGTTTGTTTGAACCTCGGAAATGCATTTGAGGGTACAAAGAAAGAAACGGTACTACGATTCTTTCGTCTTTTCTCAAAGGATTTTTCAGAGTTCCTTGCTTGATCTTTCTTCTTTATTGTAAACGCCCTAGCCAACATCCTGCTGCCATAGAAATAATGTTGCAGAGGGAGCCGAAATCGGATATGCAGTGACACAACTGGATCGTCCACTAACACCTCCTAAATGGTTTAGTGAAACCCATCAACCATCTTCAAAGTGTGACTTGAACGGAACGCATCGAAATGTTCGATCATATCACTACGCCACAATAATTAGTTTCATTACTTCGTCTGGCTTCAAACACCAACAAATATTTCGTTTCAGAAAGTCAAAGGTATTCAGTTAACTCTTCCTAGAGGTCTGGCGCAATTGTTTTACTCTGTGAATACCAATTGAAACTGTTTGTACGATCGTTTTAGTGTCCGTTTGACCCTACCATGAGGGCACTACTTAAACACCATATGTGTAGCTGTAACGAGATCACACGCCTTTTCAACGTTCCAAAACGCGAATCACCAATGTAATACATTTGAATACCTTTTGGGAAGTATTGCATCTATCACGGTGAGATATTATTCGTCATTGTCACTTTCCAGGAGATTTTTGTTTGGCATTTCACATATTGCCAAACTTTTACCACCCACATCATCTGCTGCGCACGTTGTCACCCATTAGCCACCACCCAGAATATCGCCCGAAATGCAAGCATCACTCCACTGCTGTAGGTCTATACACCACCTGACATTTTCCACCATCTCAATTTGTCTCTGCATCCAGGATGGAGTATTTCTGGTGGAGACTTGATGAACCAGTAGTACACATTGCACTTCAACATCCAGGAAACTGTGTAACACCATGGAATAATGGGACACAATGTAGCAGTTTCTATAAGCGTGTATATGTTGCTCGTTCCTATTTTTTTAGCCAGTCACTCAAATTATCTGTGCAGATTGACTACGATAAACTAACACCTATGACTTTCCTCTTTGGTAAACACCCAAATCTCAGAAGCATAGTAAATCAAACAGTTTCGCACCAGCCCATTGAGGGCAATCTGTGCGTTTTCTTCTTCTCGCATCAAACTGCATCAGTTTACATCTTCTAGGGGAATAAATAAATGGTCCTTCTCCGACAGACCATTAGTACATCTGCTCATTGTTCCTTGCTCGCATACGGAAATCGCTGATTAATTANTCCGGTAAGGTGTGCATTTGACGGATTTATTGCTCTCATTGCACAAAAAACAGTCACAGTGGATTGGGACCAACGAATAAGTAGTCACACACTCTTTGTATATATATATATATATATATATATATATACATATATATATAAGCATATATGCGGTGCGACGTTGTCCCGAGTAATCCATTTACATCACATTATTCCTTCTCTTAGTATAATTATAAATTTTATTTTGCCTCAAGCCTGTTCCCGCTTCCCTACACACGCATGTTGAAGAACCAAAACTCATTTTAAACAAGTTCTAATGTAAAATCCGATTTCCGCTCACCACTCTGCTTTGCACGCATAATGATAGCTATACGACGAGGAACAAGCCGGGATTCATTCGATTTTAATAGATAACCAAACCACATCCATTCTACCACGGCCACTCAGCTTTCCAATTCATACTAATCATTTGGCAACCTCATCCTGGGTTGTTTTCAGTAAACTAATTTAGTTATCGAAAGTAAGGAGAAGTTCTTCAGTACTTTCTAACCGTTACTTGGCAGTTGACAGTGGCTCATCTTTTTGAGGTGGGGGTGACATAGTTCGGAGAAAACTCGAGCTCAAAACAACCTACTAGGTTGCGATAGTGCAATAATTTCGTCGGATCTATTTGGATAAAGCGTTATCCTCAAAAAATTGGTGTCAAATGAGCAAGGACAAATAGAGGAGTGACTTTGGGATCATGAATTAAAACAATATTTGAAAGAGCCCAATTGTTACATTCATTACCTTGAAAACCCACGAATGATTAGATTTTTACAAGTCTAATAGACTACCCACATTAAGGGAAATTATATTATACAGGCCCCTTTACCTTCTTCAGGAATTCCTCTCATTTGGACTAGGGTACTTAAATCGCCATTGATATTGTAATCCTATTGTACTGTGGGAAGACTTTGCACTGGCCATTACCATATTTTTCCAAGTAAGACACATTCATGGCAAAAACCAGCCCATAAATTTGTTACGGGCTCTTGCTTATCTCAGCCTAGTCGATTTTCACAGGTACCAGGCACAGGCCTTCAGCATGTATTTCACAGCTTGGGATTTCATATCCTTTCCTTCAAATCGGGGATCTTCGACCATAATGAAAGGGTTTCGATTCCTCATCTAAAGCCTTAGGATTCTATCTCCGATAGAGAAACAAAAGAGACACGCTGATGATAGATTACAAGAAAAACAAATCGGTTTCTTAGTGCTATTTGGCGATCATTATCAAACAAATTCAATCATATCATTTAGTGTTGACGCCAACTAACCTCAAAAATGCAGTACACTTTCTATGATTTACAATAAACATTAGTACTTTAGTTATATATATATATATGTACTGCTGCATATCTCCATATCAAAGGTTTAAATGGTGAGTAAGTTCTCAGTTTGATAAGCAACTGAGTCGAAAACTAAGGGAAGTGCTAAGTCAGTGATATGGTAACACTTCGTGATGTTCCCATGCAAGTTACATAGAACCCACCTGGAGAATTTTTCGAAATGTTCATTTCCACGTTATCGAATGGACGCGACTCGTAGCGGGAGTCGTATGTTCCTTCATCTGACTGTGCCCATTCGTTCTGGCGGGTTTCACCCGGCCCATCGTTGTGCCGTGCAACCGGTTTCATGCGTCGATGACACGTAACCATAGTGATCAGAACAATCAGGAAAATGAGCACCCCGGTGGCAATTGTCAGGCAGATAGTGGCCGCCCAAAACACATCCGGTGAACTCAACGAGGTTAACAATGGTGACTCGTTCCCCGGGCGGGAATCCGAAGCCAAGGATGGTGTGAGTGAAGCATGAAGTTTTCCTAATCGCTGATTTGTCCCGTCCATATTTCCTCCAGATGGGTTATCATAGGCGCTGGATAGTCCTACACGAGGGTTGTAGCGATCCACGAGATACGGAGGAAGTTGTCCCGGTTGTCGTAGGGGTGAATCGGGAGACTGATGAAGGATTCAATGACACCATTGGAGATTGAGCGAGAAATAACCGTCCACAGTCATTTCGTAATTGAGTAAGCACTGGCCTAATAAATTGTTCTGAATTTATCACGACGTCAGATGATCTGTTCCTAACCATAACTGGAATTAATCCAAGATGTGTTCGGGTATAAGTTCTATTCACGGACGTGATTTATAGTCTTAATTAAAAAACAATCTGGAATCTATTGAATAAATTTTATTGCGTTGAAGTCGCAGTATGATTACACTTGATAATTCCATATTCGTCAAAGGGACATCTCGCTATCGGTATCCTTGTTCCTGAGGGAAATAAACAAATCCGCTGATCCATCTTATTTATCGTGCAAAAACGAGATAAGAAAAAGGGATCACAATTTACATTGCACTTATTCTACTGCCATCACAATCACTACTTAATACAGGAAACCAAAACTTGAAATTCTGGGGCCTCATTTCTACGGCATCAGTCTGAAGCCCACATTATAAACGCATCGACTCACCCAGTCAATTTCATCAAAGCTAATTTATAGTGTTCAATGCTAACTAGCAGGTAGGTTACAGATAACTATTTTCTAAGACCCACAACACAGCTTTTCTGTATTTGCTGTGATGCGCAAACATAGTGCCGTCTGTTCCCAATCTGGACTTGTTCAACGAAAAGATTGCGTTGAATACAGAATAGCTTGTTGACACGCCACAGGACAATAAATACAGTTTTGTGCATATAATCAAATAATTTTCGGTCATTCGTGTATGCTTTTTGCAATAAATCTCCGGCACTCGTTTTGCCCAACTCCGATCCGATAGAACATTGTTCGTCAATGAATTGCCTCAGATTTAGACTAAATTTCGTTTTTCAGCTGTTCAACTTAGTGCCCATCCGCATTCGTGCATTAGTGTTTTTACGGTCATGGTGTTGTGTTTCAGGTCGTCAATATCAATCGTATTCCCACAAACAGAAGTGTCTTTCATCTCCATTCACATGACGTTGTGATGCAGCACAATGACTCATTCTTCAGCACAAATTTGCATCCTCCTCTCCCAGTCCTAACTGAATCCTTCTGTTCCCATATTTGTGGCCATTTGGTTTCGGAATATACAATGGAATCTGTGATACAGATAACTAAAAGCTCTGGACTGTTGCTTTTCCTCGGTGGGATTCATCAGCATTGCGCACGGGTAACATCTCTGTGCCGGAACTCGGATAACAAAAGCTGACATGAACAAAATAATTTATCAATCACTTTTATTCTCAATTTTTTGCACGATAATCCGCCTAAAAAATCCTTCACTTCATTGTTCATATTCATTCCACAAAAGACGGTACTGTCCCCTGTTACTTACATCCATCGGCGCGTTAGGCACTATACGCACAAACAGGATGACAGAACTGGAAAGTGGTGGAATTCCTCGGTCGGTCACAATCACCCGAAGACGATACTCGGCGAGTACCGTCAACCCATTGACCCCGGAAGCACCACTTATCCCAGAACTGTGTGCTCGATCCATCGCACAGATGTCTCTATTCTGTTCGTCCACCGGTGAGTTCACAATCATCAGGAGCCCATTCTGAGGATCAATTTGAAATGGGACAAGGTGGATAGTATTGGAAACATCCGGATCTGAGCTAGTGAAAGTCGGTCCCGGTGTGGTCTCGTTCAAATTGACCGAGTCGTTCCGCAAATCGGAATTAGCGATGTTTGACTGACGTTCAGTGGCAATGGACTCAGTTGCCGGGCTCAGATGATAGAACACCTCGGCATTGATCCCGGTATCCGAATCGTTTACAGCGATCTGAGCAATTGTGTGAGGAAGTTGTTGTTGTAGGATTGGACATGCTAGTGTGAACGTCGCCTGTGAAAATAAGTTGAGATACAATAAAGAACATGTAAAATAGGAGAGTATTTTAAAATCAGATAGTCACGTAGGCATCACTTGTGTACAAACAAAACGAAGAGTTGGTGAGCAGATAGAGGAATGATTATATGTTACACTGCTCTTTTACCTATCACTCTCAAGCACTATTCAAAGTATGATAAAGTTTCGTTATCTCTCACACCGAAGTACGAAACGAAGAGGCTACATAAGCTGTTCCATTGACCAGAGGAACACACAATAAAAGAAGGTATCGAGATTCTTGTAAAATTGAAACGCACCTTGTCTTAATTGATACAGAAGTGTGAGATCCCACATTCAGCGATATTTCGAAATTTCTCGGTTCAAATATACTACGCTTCCAGAGTTAAGAATACTACCTTTGATGCAATCCTGATTAGTTGATAAGTTTCACCAAGAAAATACCGCAGTTTTTCGACACTCAGTTCCCACAGTAAATTAAATTCTTTTTTGTGGTATCAGTTTTTACATCTCTTATTTTAAGTTTTTTTATATTTTAACTTAATAATCAAATTATAATTAATGTGTTCTCCTGCAACGCCAATGTACTCACCGTATGACTTTCGGGGTAGATGATCCTGGGCGCATTGTCATTTTCGTCTTCAACAGTAATATGGACCACGGTTTGGACCACATGACGCTCCCGAGGCGCGAGAGCTGGTCTACCGAGGGTGGCTGCTCCGTCGGACACGGTCACGACAAATTTGTACGAGGATTGGCGTTCCCGATCCAGTCCGTTTGGACCGACCATCAGAGTGCCAGTTTTTTCATCAAGCTGAAAAGAGCATAGTTACGGGGGAGGGTGAGAAGTTCAGAGATTGTTTGAGCATCGGTTAAGTGGTGAATGAAAACTTAAGAAAGAAAACAAAAATTGGCGTTGCTCTTGCAATCAAGGAGTTAATCAATCTCCTTGTTAGTTGCTGATGGATTGTAACCCCTTGGTCTAGGGTTACTTCATCACAGCCTTCATTCTTTATTGAACTTACTCATCCGAACAAACAGTTATTCTCTTCATTTTCGCTAGACTCTAAGATTTCATCAAAAAACTACAAAAACCGTTTACTTTTCCTACAACAGAGAATGGCGAAGGTCCAACGGTGAAGGTCATCACATTAGCTGTCCAGAGGTCATAGCCTCGAATCCCACCACCGTTGCTCATTTTTCCTGTTCTCTTTGACCTCGCAGACAGCCTTTGAGTGACCACATTTCTATTTACAAAACTGAGTATATAACTGTATTCTAAGTGAGTAAAAGATAATAAAACCCAAAATATCATCTATCCGTAGTGAGTAAAGCTGGCCACTGACTGGTGATCAACACGTTATGGGTTTTGCCAATGAAGTACTAAATTTGCAAAAACTTACACCAACAAATTACATTTATTGAACTAACGCTAAGAGTTCATTGTATTGTCCTCTAGATCACTATTAAAGTTTATTACCTTGCATGTTCGTCGAGTCCGTTTGAAGGGAACGAGCTGATATAGATAAATTTGGACAAAATTCGTTAAATAACACTTTCTGCTTGGTGGAGAAAGTAAATTCAACAACAAAAGGAAAAAAATTGGATATTTGGTTATTATTATTTGGAAAATTGAATTGAGTTTTTATGTGTATAATAATAAAATCCATTCGATTTGTCTGTTTCATGGAAAATGTTGGAGCATGCATTCACACCGCCTCGGGTAATGGATTTGTTGTCGAAAAACGTGCACTGATACCCAGCGGTCGTTCATGATTTATTTTGGTTCTGCTTTCCTTATGTAAAATGTGTTATACACGTTCTTGGCTACCGACATTTCGAAGTGAATTCAATATTAAAACTCAGCTGCTTGATCACGGGAGGCACTAAATTGAGAACGATAAAGACTAGGTAAAAGCAGAATCTGGGGTCGGAGGAATGAAATCTCAGCCATTTTGCTGAGATCTCCTTCGCAGAGCCAAAAAATGCGTATATGTGCTTGGCTTGGCCGACTGTGCAGGTCATTTACTACCAGATAAGCTGAAAACGTATTATTTGCTGCAAGCTTTATTATTTTTGTTTACTGCAAGAACGCATAAGGAAAATGATATTTGTGGACTCTGCTTTGCAGAAATCCCCTTTAGTCTCCTGCGGTTTGGGATTTTCACTATTGCGTGCTCATAGATTTCCTTTCCACCTAAGTCATGGTACGGGAATAATTTGGGGTGTTGTTTGCCTCCACTAGCTTGTATTATTATTGTATTATTGTATTATAGATGACCTGTGCCCATATTTAAGTCTAAAATGTGTTCACCGTTTCAGTGGGAAAAAAATGAAATGGAAGGTAATATACAACAATGATAAACTTGAATAGGTGTTCATTTTTGTAAGTTTATAATGAGTTCGGTACGGATCCTCACCGTATCAGTGAGAATACGAGCCAGATAGGGAACCGTTGAGTTGCGGTAAATGTTTATGCCGGAGGGTAAGCAGTGAAAAGTGGATCGGGTTGAAGCGTGGGAACGGCAAGCAGATAAGTCGAGATTGTGAAGATGACTGGGGTCATTGAGTATTTTATGAGAGAAATTCTCACATGAAATGATATGCAAATTAAACAATTTGTGACCAAAGTGTTTAAAGGAATAAGAGAAACACGGCTGATAATCACTAAACCGCGACGTAGAGTAATGAAGTCCTTTCTAAGTAGACCCTGGAAAATAACGGGCGAACAATAAAGTATGATAGGAAAAATCCATTGAAAAATAAAGGAACATACAGTTTTATGTCTGACGCGAAATTATCGTAGCTTGCGCATTTGAAAAGATAAGTGACGCAGTCTACCAACACAAGCAAGCAAGTGAAAGGACCACCGTACATAGCTATCTATGGTAACTCCATGGTATTTCGTGGTATGTGTTCTGGTGATGAGTAAGGAATTGATGAAGGATTCAGGGGCTATTCGGATCGGGAAAGACTGAAAATGCATTCAAAGCAGTTACAAGTATTCAGTCGGAGACCAGATTGGTCCGAAAATGGTTGCCCTTACAACAAATTGTCGGAAAATGATTCTATGTCCGATTAGTTTTAGATGGCTTAACATACGACCACATCATCAGCATACTTCAAGGTCTTGGCTGGTGGGATTAAGGGTAAGTCACTGATGAAAGTCGAAAATAAGTATGGGAGAGCACAGCACCCTGAAGGATTCCGTAATTGCTTACTAACGGTTTTGAAGTAGTGCCATTTGCCTTCGTCCTGTGGGTCCTCCCTGTGAAATCATTTTTCAAACGTGAGAACAAGCTGGTGGGGCAACCGAATGACTGTCCCTTTTGCATGAGAAGAGATCGTGGAACGGTATCAAAAACCGAGGAATAATCAAGGAAAACACAAATAACCGACTTTTGAGATTTTTCTAAAGATTTGCAAATAAAGTGCACCTATATGGCTTGTACTCAAACCGGAGGGGGTCATTGGGAACAATAATACCAGACTGTAAGCGGATGAGAATAGCGCGCTCTGCGAGTTTAAGTCTAGAGGGTGTGATGGCGATAGGACAAAAGCGTTTAGATAAAATGCTAGATGAAGAGGATTTAGGAATGGGAACAATGGTGAACGGTCTCCGGGAAACCAGAATCAAACATGTGTAAATTGATTGGTTGATAAGGGACGTAAACAATTCTGTGACTGAGCCAGCGCCATATTTGAGCAACACCGGAGATAAACCATCGGGACCAACTGCATTCATGGTTTTCCTGGTTTTAAAATGATGATAGATCTCCTCATGGGTGACCGAGTCTATAGTAGATAGGGGATCTGTGGGGTACGGAGATAGGAGTTCATTCGAAGGATAGATGAATGCAGTATTCAGGCTGTCCACATCCATAATTTTGTTTGTTGTTCGTTTCTTCTGTCCATAAAGCAATCTGATCCCTTGCCATAGCCGTCGTTTTTCTCTAGCTCCCAGAACGTGCTTTGCGAATGAAGCATTCCGTATTTTGATCTCTTACCTGATTTGCAGTGTACGTTGTTTGAGAGTGGCTATTTGATGCATCTTGAACGCTAGTTTCTTTATCTTTAAGAGCGTTCAGCCACGGATAGCATATTCTACCAGTGTGAACAAAAGCTGTCTCCATAGGACAGCATAGATTGAAAATCACGCTAGCTGTTTCTGTCAAATGTTCAACAGAACATAGAGACTGTTGAACGGAAAACCATGAGCAAGAGATTTTCTGAGGAGAAGGAGTTCGTCGGCTGAAAGGTTCCGAATTCTGATGTTTATTTTTTTGTTTGAATAAAAGCGGGGTATACTAACCGAGAGTAAAGTTGTGGTCTAGGACATAGGAGACAGTGGTTACCAGACGAAATTGGCGCCTTCAGTTTGAGAGAGAAGATATTAGGGTGATTAGTAATAAGCTTGTTCAAAAATAGCATTTCCCCTGGTGGGCGTTAAAGAGAGATCTGAATTACCAAAAGCAGGTAAAGGTTCGGTTGATCCGTGATAAAAGTCAACGACAATTGAAATCAAATTATCGTCCACTAAGGGAGCAATGAAAGGAATAAATGCATCATAGAAAGAACGAAGTTCAGTTTGTAAGCAAAAAGGAGCAATATATAGATTTATAATAATTGTGCTTCGATAAGGGGAAAACCTAGGTCGATTTGACAGTTAGGCAGTCAATAACATAAGAGGAGAAAACAAACAAAGTTTCGGCCGTGCCGCACCAACTGGAGTTAATTTACGTTATTACACCGCCTTCGGACTTCTGGTTGCTTCTTTCTCTGTCTTCTAGAAAACTTGCAAAACCGGGTATGTCTACCAACGAATCGTCCATGTTTCCGTTGAACCACGATTCCTGTATGCATATCACACACGTGTTTGTGTACACGCGATGAGTTAGTAGATCCGTGAATTCAGGCAGTTTACTAAACAGTGAGCGAATGTTGGAACTGATTAATGACGGAACCGTCATCTTAACGGGAGGAATGTTTGCAAGCGTAGTCTACCACCCGGCACGCTTTTGTCTCTTGCTTCGAGCAGAAAATCCAGCTCGGACGGAACCGTGTGAGTTGGATAACACCGAAGAATAATAAATATTCTTTAGTCGTAGTGGTAATACCCTGAGATACAAACGTCGGGAGAACATGACAGAAACCAAGTAATAAATTCCAATGCAACCGTGAACACAAACGTAGCGCAGTCAATCGTAGGGCGCGCGATTGAATCTGTTGATTGTATAGTCAAGCTTTAGTATGCTACTTAGGAATGTTTTGGATGTATTTTAGGCGTTCATTCAGTGATTTCTCAGAATCATTCAGTCTGATTTCACATGGTGCTATCAATTTCAAAGGCTGTTCACACCTGGTTCTTCCAAATAACTCCTCAAGCGTAAATTGGGGACGGATAACAGTAATTATCAACGACCTCGGAAAATGGTTGTAGGTTCCCTCATCTATAACCACAAACAAAGAAAAAACAGATGTATGTTTCAGTAACTTCACATATCATATACTTTAATTCGCATTATTTATCAGTTTTTTCTTTACATTCGAGTATACTTATTTATAGAAAATAATAAATCAAGTCATTGGAGCATATCTTAACTACCTTTTGATATTACTTACGACCAGTAAAGAAATAAAAACAGTAACCTAGGATCTATTTAGACAGCAAAAAACTACCTCAACAATCTTAAAGGATGATAGCATAAATCATTTCACGATTCAATAACTACATTATTTTAGTCTTTGTTTTTTAATCCTTCATAATTTTAGAAATTTTGGTACACTACATTTTAGACACTCATGACTAAGCGAAAGCCAACCACAAATAGCCTGTGTAGCACCTGAGCATATAGGCCATTTCCTTCGGTGTGTTCCCGTAGTATCAGTGCCCGCTGATTGAAGGTAAAACAACCTAAATGGATGGTTTGGTATGCAAAAGCGACTGAAATCCATTAAAACTATTGGTAATTACTTTGCGTACCTTAACCTTAATATTTAATTTGGGTCGGGAATACAAACCATTGCCAAAGACTTTTCGCATATCGAAAAGAATATCCTTTGAATTCCTTCAGGACGGCATTACTGAAAAGGATGATCGCGATTGGTATAATACAAGCAAACCGGTTTAAGTTGGGCACTGCAATATAAATATATTCAACTGAGTAAGTATTCACTGTGGAAAATATACTAATACTGTTCCAATTTTATGGACTAGGGAAATGGATCGTTGTATGTTTGGCTTTTTAGGTTTGTCATAAATGCAATGAAACACTTAGATCTTGTAATTAACTAACTACATTATGCCGATTGATTATAGTTTCACTTTTGACAGCGGAATTCGGTAAAAAGAGCTTTCATTTGTTGTCCAATAAATGAGACAGCCGAACTTGAAATACATCACTCAATGATTAATTAACTGTACCCAGATCCGTAGAACGGTTCTCAACTACATGAGATATTTGAGAACTTAGAGGGTGCGGAAATATATCCGCTAAAATTCCTTTGATAAAAAGAACTATTTATTTCTATTTATTTCAATACCACTTGCATAGATTGGATCTGTCGTAAAGAATGAAGTCATTGAACATCAATCAGGAGACTCCTTGAACTATTACAATCACCTTCACCTGACCAATCTGTTTCGACCTTTCCCTTACGATGTTACCGAATTCGTCCTGCTGATCGAATACGAGTGAGTTGGATTGAAATCTGGAGCAGAGTATTGCCTACATTATGTACCTATAATGAATTTTTCTACCTAAATCCTCAATGAAACTGGATGTTTCCACTTGAACTAAAATAGTGTGAAAAACGGACAATGATTGTTTTCAAATGAAACCATTAACAACATAAATCGGAAAGAAAACGAAGAACATATTTTGCATTGAACTCTCGTTCACTATCCAAAGGCCCATCACCGTTAATACTGAGCAATAACAATTATTTCATTGACAGAAATATCAACGGAACTATAGAGTTTACGGGGACTCAGTCTTATAAACCTACACGCCTCAATAAACTCAGATATTTTGATTGTCTTCATTACTACTACTTGTTTAACAATAAACGTGATAAGCTCCTTTATCCAGGGATCTGGTGTTCAAGGTAAATTGTTTGAATCCTTGGATTTGGAGTGACAAACGCTACTACAAATGGGGCACTGAACCGGGTGACCTGGAACCCAGAATTGTGTGGTGGTGGCAGAGTTTGAACCTCGGATCTTCGATTCAAAAGTGATACCGAGGTAAATCACCTTTATCATGGCGTATTCAGTGCGCCAGAGGTTCCATAATGTTGTCGTTAAGGGTCAGTGGAAAATGATGCCCAGAAACAACTGATACGTCTTGTCAAAAACTAAAATATGTTTGCTCTCTTGAACAATTTGAGCCAGAAACGCATTTCTATACAATAACTGTACAATAATGATAATCTTTCCAGTGAATATTTGCATCATTGATCCGGAGACGATGAATCCCTAAATGTTTCGTAATTTTACTTTTTCACTTTTACTTCCTTTTATTGAATACATAACAATAAAACCTTTAAGAAGGCGAAACATATGATCAAAGGGCTGCCATAATATACAGAATGGGGAGTCAGGTAGTGTTGGCTGTATTAGAACCTAAGCCCTCAGGGGCTAAAGTTTGATGACCTTTACCGCTAGCCCACCGAATGGGTATCGTTTAGTTCCCAGCTCTTCATTTTTCAATTCAAACATTATACAAAGGATCTCAATTCAAACTTGACAACCTGATTCTTCAATGCTCTTTTAAATCTTCTGGGAGGAGACAATATCAAGAGTCTCTGTGACTGGATTGTTCGTCTCTATATAGGTAAGTGAAAGTAATGAAAAATGGTTTGTGTATCATTTAGGGGGGAAATTATTCTCGCATCCAAACGGTTTTTAAAATTTGTTTGTTGTTCTGCCTATCGCATAATTCATATGCGTGCAGCACGCAAATCGTCAATGGAACTGCATCGATGTGTGAAACTTCCCGAGATGGATTTTCATATCAAAAAATGAGGTGCACCGTGATAACTCGAACGCTATACTAATCTCCACCAGTCATCAGAGATCTTGAGTGAACATACTGAAAACGGACGTCAGAAATCAAACCCCGTAATAGCTGACATCATAATTGTAAGATACATCCATCTGGATGCCCTTGTTTTGTTTTCCTGTTTGTCAATTAGCAGTTTTTCGTTCTTTGTGACATTTTTTAGCTACAATTAACTATGTTGTTTTCCACGAAAATAGATTCACAAAACTATCCATTTTCCACATTAATTATAGTTTCAATTTAGTAAATCAAGTTTGGGAATGGCCATTATTCGAATTTCACAATGACATGCAATAAAGGAATAGTTTACCGTGTTGCATGTTTAAAGTCATGGAATTCCCTTACTAAAACGAGTGAATGCAAGGATTTGATGGGCTACACGTATACCGAAGCACCATAAAATAAAAGTTATGGATAGCAAACAAAGCAGTTTGTTGAAATTGTTTTCCAGGAAAAGTTGTTTCAAACTGATCACGTATGACGAAAGAGGAAAGATCACTTTGGTTTGCCTATTGCAGAGATTTCGCTTTTCTGAGATGTCATTTAGGTCTCAGCTTGATTAATATCACTGCGCATTCCAAAACCAGATTTATCAAATCATGGCTGAGTGTTAAATGCACTTGCGCAAGTTAAACGTTTTAGTTTCATTTTGAAAGTAGTATGAGTGTGATCTTCGTACCAGGAACTAAAGAACAATTTACATCCCAAGCGCTTCCGTTAAAATATCCGACAGCTTTTTGTTGTTAAAGCCAGTTCAATAATGCTATATTTACTGTGGTAAGTATTTTCTCAACAAACACCCCTTCGGAGCGGTGTTTCAAGCCAATAAAGTATAATTTGCACTTGGAACTGTTTTCTTCTCATGTTCAATAGTTTCTTTTAAATTTGGGATCTGACAAGACCAAAATATTTACCAATGGAGTTTTGAGAACCGCCATTCCATGCTTTGGATTACAACGTACAAACTCACTGAGATACATCAATAAAATAACGACCCTGCCTACCAAAAAGCCCTAAATACTCTCCCTCTTGAACTCCACCCTAGTTAAAGCAACGAAAATCCAAAAATACTTACTATTTATTTTTTATCCGATCGCATCGTACAATCATCAGCAGTACCTGAGTGGACCAACCGCTCTTTCGTTACACGAAACAAGAAATGAAAGAAGTGACATCAGTTAACTGTTCCCTTGAGGAAGCTCAAACAGATTGATTGTCCCCTGTTTGCCACTTACCGTGTAGTAAGATGAGTGCGAACAACCTCCACTGTTCTGGAAAATAGACAGGGAGTGTATTTACACCCATGTGATCACATGAGCGCTCTTGTTCAGAGTATTTCACTGTTTGTTTTACCACAGTGACCGGTGCCCATAAAATCGAATGGGCTGATCGAAACATTCACTGTCTATGTATTTAGTTCACTTCATTGCTGTTTATCCTCCGTTGAGATCATCTTTTCGTAACAAGAAGTGTGACACTTGGACACCACCATGTTGAACATGGTTTGCAAGCACCCAACCTACTCCACCGTTGGTGCTATTCCTTTTGAAAGTGTATCAATTCACTATTGAAAGTACAGCATACTGATAATAATGATAGAATATTCGTGAGTTGTTACTGATCTTAGTGAGTAGTGTGTTTGGTACGCACGTGGATGCTGTTGATGAGTGCTCATCGTATTCAAAAATGAACAATATTTCTGGGAGAGGATTAGAGGATACACTTTTGTAGCAACATAATAAGTGTAGTGATTGTCGAAATATGTGACCGATAATCAGGAGCCTTTCATGAAACCACTAACCAAATAATGCAGACTGAATTTTTCGTTCTGCTTAACCCGATCTACTCCTATGTATGTCGTATTTTACAATTATCTGGTGAACAATGGAGTTATTACGTTTGATGTATTACAATTATCCGTAGAATGAATTTTTAATCTAATGGAATCCAATAAATTGTAGTCGTAGTTGTACTGTACGGATGCTACCTTTTAGACCACCTATTTAGGCACGGATCGACTTTTTGCTGAAGATTACCGATACAATTGTATAAATTATCCAGATTAATCAATTATTTATTACTTCAAAAAGCTTCTTATTCAGTTGCAAATTTACCAATTGTACCGAGCTAGCAAGAACGGGTTCCATTTTCACAACTGGATCGGTTGTCGCCCCTGGTGTTTGTTTGGTAGTGCACTACTAATTGTATATTGTGTTCACTTTGTATTCAACTAGGCTCTCCTAGCTGATTGGGTCGGAAAATCCGACCCCAAATGGTCACACTCAAAAGTTTCCAGGAAACTAATCGAAAAGACAAGTCGATTGTTAAGAAAGACCAAAACCGGTTTCGTAGAGAATTTTGCTCATGTTATGTGTAAATTATTAGTTGCGCTCAACTCATTGCTTTGGAGTTTCCAGCGAAAACACAGACAGTTTGCTGACTAGATCGTAATATGATAGTGCAAATTAACCGATCGGATTCGAGACCTCACGGGTATAACGAAAACATATTACCATTTCTATCAGTGGAAGTTTCTTAGGGCCGTTTCCATTTCGAACATAAACGATGAGATTCAATCGGGTAGAAACACCTATCCAGTGTTTCCTGTTTTTATTCAGCTCACATTTCCTTTACACAACGCACCTTTATATCATACAGTAGGTACTCAACTCACACATCACCATTCGATTTGGTATTAGATTAAAGAAACGGAAAGTTTGTTGCACTGAATGTTTACCCACGTAAGATTTGCCGAACCGGATCGCGAGAGTTTATATAATTACTACTCGTGTATATCTGTCAACAGAGATCACCTCTCTTCTAGGGATTGATTAGAAACGGTGGAAAGTAAACAACTGCTTCAATGAATTCGCAATTACAAAGTACATTTTTTAAGGAATAAGTTAATCTGCTCAACCGCTGGTAGATTAAATGACCGTTGGGTCGAGTTTCATTCGAGCCTGTTCTTTCCTTTGGATTGCTTATCAGGACTGGGAGTAAAGAAGGCCAGCTAAGACCACATCGCTGACTCGTCATTATGATATCCACTGGGTTTATTCGAGCTGCCATTTCAGTTATATTCAACTAAGGTGTCTGAATATGTTAGATCGGCCACTTTTGTACACATCAGTCGGGAGATGATCATCGGTTAGCGATGATGATAATGATTTTTGACCACGTTATCCAGATTATCCGCTGACAAATAGATGCAATGATTACCAGTGATTTAGAGGAATCAAATGTTAGTAGTTTGGGGACCAAATGGGCTTTGACGCCCTATAGACGATAGGTGCACTGGAACAAATTCTGTGCCTCACTTATGTCGCATGACATTCCACAATGGTGTCTCTGCAACAGTGTCTGTCTGCTCAATATGGATAAGGCATGCTTCCAAGAATCCATCATGAATGCTTGTAAGCATCAATCTAATCTACCCCTGTGTTGTTTATGCTTAGATTTATCAATGGAAAATCTGGGTCATAATGGTTTCACGATTATTACCAATCTGCCTTTCCCAAATGCGTTGTGCCTGATGATTTTTGCGAATTCAACAATGTTCCTTCTACCACTCTAATACGATACGCCTAAATATTTTGGTGCTGTGTTTATGGTGACCTTAATCAGTTTGATGCAAATTGCTCACATGTCCGCTCTTATGAACATGTCGTCACTAAAATTTTGTCGATTGCACATTGTAATTCCGATCAAATTTTGAGTATTCGCAAACATGAAGTAATTAGACGTACTTGTCACCCTTATCTCACCTTCATGGTCAGCTCAGGTTTTATATTACCAATGTATATATATTTATATTACCAATGTGAAATCGTTTTTACTGGTGCTGGTCGGAACCCTACCCCTTTTCTCAAGCAATCGCGATGAAAGAAAGAAAAAAAAAACAACAAATAAAACTCATCAGTGCTAACCATCACCAAAATTATCAAAGGCCAGGTCAAATGAAACAACGTAAGCTCAGGTCTTGCTGTTTACCAGAAACTGTTCTTATACTTGAAAAATCGTCAAAAACATTAAGTGATCCTTCGGTCAATTTACAACCGTCGAGAATCAACAGCGCAATCATGGTTTAAATAATAAAAGTCTTCATCAACTTTACGAATGACTGCTTGTAAACATTTACATCATTCTCTTTTAGTTCTGTCTAAACAAGACAAAACGATTGTATTTGTCAGCCTCGCACTAATAAAACTGAAGAAATGTACTTGTAAGGAGGCTCCCTTAGGTTCGGATCTGCTCAATCCTGTTAGCAATTTGCAATGTGTTAACTGTCATTCATTTCTATTGTATAACTAAGTTAGCCGTTTTTCCTATATCCTTAATATAAAGTATGCTTACACTGTCATTTGTGGAATACGCCATTCCGAGAACCCTATCCTTTTCTAAATGGAGGAAAAGATCTTAGTAACTGTTAACTAGTCTCTAAATTTCAGCCTTCTACGAATCTTTTTTGAGGAAACAAATGTCATTTATTACTTGCAGAGCGTTAAACGATACAGCATTATTTCAGAAGTCTGTTCTGAAACATTAGTGTGTAATGAACCAATAACCCTCCAATAGTTGGGTGTCATGCTTAGACTGAAAATGGTATTACACTTTTCACTTAATTAACCAGGCATTTCTTTCTGCGTCTTCCGGTTGAGTTAGGGTTAGTGTCCTTTCTCCCGATCAAACGATATGTACATGCTTGCGTTTTGACCCATCTACCTTATGCCTTTCGGTAATAACCCCTGATAATAGACTTCAGATTGATTCTTGGATCCCTCATATTTTCACCTTTATGTATTGGTTTGCCTCACACCCAACTTATCGCAATAGTCACTTCTGACCATTTCAGAGCATGTCACCCCTTTGCTAGAAACGTTTTATCTAATCATACACATGCTTTGCTTATTCTTCTAGGTAAGCGTATAAATTTCTAACACCCGTTCCTAATTCAAACTAGTACTTGCATATGCTTCTGCCTACAAATCCCATATTGACCCTTACTGATCCTGGTACCTCTCCTCATTTGAATGTATTTACGCTGAACAGAAAATCTATTGAAATTAACTGTTGTTTCACCTTTTTGTTGCTTGTCCTCAGTTTACTGTTTTGCCGCTTCGGTTACATGGCTTCGGCTGATTGTTCACCCCGGGTAGAACGAAGCAAGCATGACTTAACTTATCTCTGTGCGTGTGTGTCTGTGTGTGTGTGTGTAAATCGATATGAACAATGTGAAATGTTTTTCCCCATCCGTCCGGGAAGTTGAACTGTGTTCAATGGTGTGCGTGTATTGGTGTGCCCACAAAACTAAACGAACACAATGATGTAAACTATCGACGTCGCCGCACTCCAGCAGCTGTGCCCCGACCACAACAAATATTGATCCGTCTGACGAACACACCGCGCACATCTACCACATTGACCTCTATTGAGGTCAGAAGGAAAGAAGCACACCAATCTTGTGTGTGTATATGCGTGTGGGAAATACCCGATCATGCTGTGCAGGCAATGTGACAAAAATTCTCTAGAGGATCAAAATAAGCTGTGCCAAGCGATTTTGTACCTATCAAACGGGATAACCAGATTTTCGAACAGACTACGAAATAAAGTTATTTGACCTGAATGTTCCTCGGATTCACGGGGCCAAACAGGAGGTATTTTCGTTCTCTTCCAGTTGAATGACGGGGATGTTTGAGGAGTTGGACAATGATACACTGGAGGGGATCATCTTTGACAGAATCAGTTGCAATGAATTTCATGTCAGTTAATCTACCAGGTTCATGCCTGGATTATTATCAGGAAAAGAGAAGAGAGAGAGACTGAGGGGGTTAGAAAACGGTGAACCTATTGGATATGAGCAAAACTTTAGAGCCGTCGTGCATTTAGCGAACTGGTAGAGTTGATTCAAAGGAAAACAAAATCCAAATACTTGACGTGGACTACGGGGCTGATAAAACATTTTATCACCCACTATCGTATGGCATTAGAGTTTCGTCCACACCTGTCGATGAAACTTATCATCTCGAACACATTGCAGCTTGTTCAGCTTGTGCTATTCCCACCGAACACGCACTACTCTGAAAGGTGGCCAACTCTCTGGAGCCTGTCAGCTCCAGTCGTTATAGTAGGCAAATTTTCACACGCACAAGGAAAGAGTACCACAAAACTGTGCCTCGATAAAGAGAGCAGATTACACTGAGACCCCAAAACCCACCACATCGCAACTCCGCAGTTTTATCTAAACTAATGATAATGACCTCGGTTCATATAAGTGTTTATAACAATGAGATTTTCAGCCAGTTTAGGTTAGCGTGAGGCGGATAGACTTCAAGATAAGAATATAACCGGCCCTATT
>UZAN01039611.1:8765-29110 GCA_900618425.1 Echinostoma caproni
CAATCGTTTTCGAAGCGAATGGAGTGTGACCTTGTGACGCTCCACTTTTTGGGGTCTTCAATCAAATTAAAAAAATGAAAATCCTGTACGTTCGTGAAATAATATCGTTATTTGTCATTTCTACGGTCTTCGTTTGCCTGCCGGATCCACCTTTTAGGAGGCTGTTTGAACACGAATAATTCTGTGTATCTGTGACTCCGGTGACGCTTTTGACGAGGACAATGTGAGTTTTCTCGGTGTTAACTAAAAAGCACTGAAAAAGTTGCATGGTGGCCAAATCTGGGTGAACGAAAACACATTTGAGGTCTTCTTATACCAGAATAATGAATTTTGAGATGTTCAAACGGAGCGAGTTGCGAATGAGTTTCCAATCACTTGGTCTAACTCAGTTATCATACTAAAACTTCCCACTTCGTCACTTTTTTGATTCCCGGATTTTCCGTTTGAATTACTGCAGGGTCGCATATCTAAGTAGATACTTGATTCCGATCACTTGGTGCCATTTTTCATGTTGCAATTCCGATACCCGAGGTAACACTGATTATTGAGCTGCTCGATAAGACCCGTGAGATCCCAGCGAATAAAGTCAATGATGGTTTCATTCAGATTGCAAAAGATCCTGGCTCACAAACTGCCGACTGGGCTCTTTTCACGCGTGACGTGATTTTGAGCAGTCGGACAAGATTTGGATGAACTTCTTAATCTCCCAACAGTTTTACCGTTCATTTTCGATTAGTCATAGAAGACATCGGTTTCCATTGCAATTCAAAATCCTGAACTCAATGAATACTACTACGAATTCGTTCAACGATTTGGCATCCCAATCGGTCCGTTTGATTAAATCCGCGAATTTCAACTCACATCGTTCGTCACCTGCTCCGTCGTTTCTGTTTGTACACCCAGGATTGGCAGTAACTGCCAAACCCTTGGCATATAGACGCTCGATATTTGTACGAAAACCTCGGAGGATTTTTGTGTTTTGATAGTCGATATGATGTCCCTCGGCAATGGCATGAAGTGCGATCGCCGAGTCTCGTTCGAATTTGTTGAACTGCGTGGCATTAGTTGGTCTCGATTTCTCTTTTCTTTGATATTTAGTGATTCTCACCCTAAGCTGTCTGCATGTTTGTCCAATGTATTCTGCTGGGCAATCCCTGCAACTGATCTTGTAAATGCAGTTGCTTTGGTCCAATATCTGAATTGGATCATTGACTTTGGACAGCTTATGTTAATTGTGTTGTCTACCCGGAAGAAAACCCGGATGTTGTAATTGCCCAGGATATTTCTGATTGCCTCAGATGTCCCCGATCTGTAGGGGATACCAATGGATGCCAGCCAATCGGTTGAACCCTTGCTTTCTGTGGTTGTTTTGGTTTTGTGAGCTCGTGTCGTGCGAACCGTTCTGGGTAGTTATTGTTCTGGAGTACCCGGTTTAAGCGTCGTCTTTCATCTTTGCGTGTTGCCTCTTCGTGGCAGAGGTTTTCAACCCCGCTTGCCAGTGACGAGGTAATTGCACGTTTCATGCATTGTGAGGCTAGCGTCACACTACAATCAGGTATTTTAACAAATCGTTGACTGTAAATGATTTTCCACTGCTGACTCTCGCTATTCATCACACTAGTTCCCTAAAAAGGTACTGATGAATTTCATCGATACGGAAAGTATTTGGAGAACCAGTTCCACTCAATGTCTTAGTCTTCCACAGGAGATGATCCGCACCAGTTCGCTCACGAGATATGTCTTAGAGAAACGGTTTGCTCTCTTCCGCTAGGAAAACGGGTATAAGTGTACTGAGGGTTGCAGGATAAAAGTACTGCCTGTTACACCAAAGGGTCTTATTTCGAGGACCACACTATCTTTCTTAGCTAAGGAAGACCCGGATTCTATAACCACGTTAGAAGGGAAACACCAGTAGTAGATCTGGGGTTGAAATGGAATCTTTAATGAAGTGTCTCGTTGGTGGTTATGATTGAAGCCTTAATGATCATGAATATGTTATCGATTCCACGTTGCTTTCCAACGCACCGGTAACTGGACGAAGCTATTCCTGTGGTGGTTTATGAATATGTCTAGAAATGCTAGATATGCTTTTATCGTTCTAGAGTAAAAGCAACTTTCGGGTGAGCATTAGTGAACTCCTCAAGCAACCATTTGGTGTCTACCTTTGCATCTACTACACAGCACATCCTTAACGTATCGTCCTAATAGGTTGCGCTGTATGATATTGCAATCAAGCGGATCGTTTTCCGGTTTAGCCAGAAAGATTTAGTTGAATAATGGCCCAACAGGTGACCCTATTGCAACTACATTTTTCTTGTGATATAAGTCACCAATAAATCGAAATCAGACCATATGCGTGCATTTGAATAACGGTTGTTTCAGCTCATTCAATGAAATGCCCACATGGACGTTGTTCTCGTGGATAAATACGCACATGTGATTGCTAGTTTAAGTAATTGATAAGTTTATGGCCAACACGGTAATGTTAAATGCCAACATCTGTTTGCTCTCGAGGTTCGGGTCCTTCAATGTTTCCGCAGGATGAGAGATGTTTTGTGGAATGTGTCTGGAAATCGCATGTCTTACTGGTTTCAGTAATCACTTCGTAACTGTGTGATACGAGAGTTGCGCATGATCAGACTAAGTGTCATGGGAACATCATGATTTTGTAATTTTGGGAGTCCATCTAATTTAGGATTGGTTTTATTCGTTAGTCGTATTCTCCTGAATGTTAGCTCATCGATTGATCCATTTTGATTGAGATAGCGTAATTAAACGTAGATCAGTTTTTCTCTCTGGATCGTTCCATGCTTTTCAGTGAGGGTCTTTGTAATCTAACTAGCATGATGACATCCCTCATCGACGATTCTCTTCTTCATCTGCTCTTGATTCTGTGTCCCGTTCATCCCTCCTATTTAAGCTTGAGTCTTTGGGCACTCCGAAACAGCTGCTTTCATGGCTTTCTGATTATTTCACCGAAAGAACCCAATGCACAAAGCTGGGCAGGAATACCTCAAACCCTCTAGTCAATAATTCTGGTGTGCTTCAAGGTGCTGTTCCCTCTCCGTAGCTTCTTTCATTAGTGATCTTTCAGTTCCACACCCTGCACATATCCAAAAGTGTGCTGACGATGTCGCTTTATGTCAGACCGTTTCTTTTTCGGAATTTTCCTCCTTCACTGAAAATCTATAGAGTCAAACAGTTTTCAAACCATTCTGGCCTTAATATAAACACATCTAAGTATTTGGAGTGGATTTTTAGTTCTTCCCACTCTGCATTCCCTTCGGTTTCTGTTACCCTTAATTGTAACCTTTTTCTAGAGTGACCTCAACGAAATATCTGAGTGTTACTATCGATAATAACCTTCGGTTGTCAACACATTCTTTTTGGGAAAACTTCGGCACCTCTCCCTTCAGCTTCGGAAGCTCGGACAATTTCGCACTCCCCAACAAGTTTTGTTCTTCTTCGTTAGTCAATGCCTTTTCCCTATTTTACTTTATTACTCCCCTGCAATGTTTCCCGGTCTTTTGAAGCAAGACTTAAAAGCTATCCGTCTGGGATTGGTGATAAAAAGCCGCGCATCTTTAATTTCTTAAGGGGTTCAAAAATGTGCATCTGAGAGTAAAGTTTACTTTAGAATAAGAAAAAGACAATAGTTCCTATACGTATTCATAGGCCACCGCAGGGACAGCTCTGTTCAGTTATCGACGTTTGGGAAACCAACGTGGAATGAACAATATATTTATTTCCGTATTATGACTATATCAAAATCGATCGACTGTATCTCGCCACTGATTTTCTTTGATAGGAAGCTGAAAATAAGACAGATTAAAGCTTAGTAACCTCATTTTGGTTATTCACCTGGGTTTGGAGCCCGTAGGCTTCGTGACTCCATGCTGGAGCCATTGACGTAAAGATTATTTTCATCCCACAGGGTGAACTGAAGTACTCCAAAAAGTATCTACAGATCAAATCTTGTAGTACTGTAATGTGTTTTTGGCATACTGGTTGTTGGTTTAAGTCTTTGCGATTGATCATTGATTTTGTGTGATACATTTATTCTAGGCAAATGCAGATGTGAGTACAACTCCTTGACTGAGGTCTGCCAAGCTTGGTATTGGTTATAGTTATCCAACGAATTAATTTTCGTCCTATTGTTCAGAGATCAATTTACCCATCAGTGAGGGTGTCTTTCGAATTGTCTCAGTCCTTAAGCGTTCAGCACAGATTTACGGATATGCTGTGTTGTTCATCTGGTTACCTTCTTCCTGAAAAAATATGTCATTATATATTCCCTAAACGGATGCAAAATAAAAGAGTATCAAGGATAAAAGTTTTACCAAGCGTAACAGACCGTTGTACTTCCAATCGTGCCCATGAGACAAACATCACGCTGTGATCGTCGCAGTAGCCCAGGGGTTGAACGGTTGCTTCTTTTTGGGCAAAAGAAAATAAGATGATATGTGTAGGAGTGGTGTTGGATTGGTCAGAGCACCGAGTGTTGATCGTGTTTGATGAACTAACTGATATTGAATGGAACTTACTCACACAAACCGGGCAGTCTATTTCCCATTTAGGTATTTATATACAGATATTGAACAAACTCATGCTGTTTAACAACCTTCAATTTCAAAATACATTTCAGTTGCCAATACCTTACTTGCATATCAATAGTAAAAACTGTTTCATCGTTCGTCCTTCATAACTTGCTGAACATATGCAAGTGAAGTACTATGTAATCATCGACGAGGGGAGGATGGACAGCTTATCATTGAGGTTTGTGCGGATCTGTGGCCTGCTTGTAAACGTCGCACGTCACAGCTGGATACGCATGTGTGATGACTTTTTTGAAATATCTTCTCGGTAAATCGCTACTCGAATCTCCCATAATTGCTGATGTCAGTAAGACACAACTGTCTTTTCCTTTCGTTGTTTGAGGGCAATTGCCAATGCACCAGTTACACAATGAAGAATCTGAGACTGCTTGCACCAGATTGGCACTGTTCTCCAAAATCAGGAAATTGGTGCTTTACTTACCCGGTTTTCGTCATGCAGTGATTTTTGAATACACGTTTTACTGAGTGATTCACCAGATTGGAAGTAGCCAATAACAGTCAAAACTCTCAAGCTCATTCACCCCTTTAGCCCCGGAATCGTCCGTACATCCGACAAGGATTATCAACCATTTTTAATCCTTTATGGTATTAGTAAACAGTTCAATGACAAAGAGTATATGATCTGGATGAAAGCGTCAGGTCTGTGCTTTTGGGGAGAGATGCAAAAGTTCAAGCATACTAATCAGCTAAACTAAAAACCAGCCGCTTCAACTGTGAGAGTCGCAACAGGCGTTTTCCTTAAATCGAATCTTTTCAGATGAGAAACGGGGCTTTCGTTTACGGTGGGGTAAGCAGAAACAATAAAGCGTATTGTGGACAAACGAATTAACATGTCATGATGGAAATTCACCTCTGTGTAACCGTTTCACACAATCTTTTATGGTCTCATTACATCAATGATGTTCATGCTCAAGTTCACAAAGATTCTTCTGACGCATTTGGACCCAGAACGAGGTATTTACTTTTTGCACAGCTGAAACGGCCAGTTTTCGCTTCAACCAATAGCGACAGTTGAGTTAATTGTGAGAGGTCAAAACAAAACGTCTAATCTTTCTCAACAGACGCCAAGACGATTCACACCGGAAGGGAGTAAATGCTATTTTGAGTTCTGATCATGTTTTGCCATTCGATACAGTTTCGCGGGATAAAAGAGCATATGAACCAAAGCTGAATTTTCTACCTATTACTGTATTTCCGATCTGGTGTGATAGATAGTAGGATAAAACGCGTTCATAGAAATAAATCCTACTAGGAGTAATGGAAGTAGAATGGGATCATATCGAGGTACTCAAACTTCAACACCATTCACTTTAATCCACAACGTACTAGTACTACTACGACGTCTGTAGCAGCCAATCAAATGAATGCCGAAAAGCATGTTTAGACCAGTAAAAGAAAATCTAAATGAATGGCAAGCAAATGTAAATCTCTCATTTTTATATGAAATAGTATTGACCATTTTAGAAACCCAGTGAATAAAGCAAAACTTTGAATCATCAAGCCCAATGATTCTTTTGTGTGCAATCAAAGGTTTTAACCACGACGAAGACCTCAAATCCGTTATTCGGGGTTTCAAAACGACGCGGGCTTCGTTAGTGATATCTAAATGGGTTCCCAACTAAACTCCCGATAGATTTAGATGCGGTGAAATGTGTGATGACTGACAAAGAGCATTGAACAGCTGTTTCCTCCTGCTGGGGATTCGTCAGCAGCTCGTACTACATTCGTCGTCTCACGACAGATTGTTGATCAGAAGCATTATTCCCTTGTGTAATATGACCAGATCATTAATAACGCGTACTGCATTCAATAAAAGAAGCTGAACATTACAATAACTCGTTATTTCAATGAATTGTTTGATATTGTTTTTGAAATGAATAAATTTATTGCCATAATTTAAATTTGTTTTGCATGCAATTGCTTAAATGCACCGAATATATTTCACTTCCTCGGGACGTACCAGGCATCAAGCACACATTGATTTCTCTACCGGGGTTTTTATTACAGTGTCTTGAACAGACTTCATTTCATGATTATGGGAAGCAGCACAGGTTTTATGTAGTTTCCGGAGACTTGATTCGTCATAAAATAGTAACGTTTCATTGCTTATCAAAAGCAAAGGACTACTTATGGGTTTGTAAGAACTCACTCCACTGGGTGCACGGTTGGGGGTAAACTTAACTAGGACTCTTCATTTTATGATAGTCAAGAAGAACCAAATCTCTTTCGAACATGGTTACCAATGATGATCTGGGAAAGCTATTCACGAACGAAGTTCATAAAATTTAGACAAAATGTCTGAATAGAATGAGGTTGTCTGGCCCACGGCTGGCAATAACTCACCGAATACAAAAGTGAGTGAGTTGGCAGATTGCTCGTATTATGCCTCCCGTAGAGTTGTATAGAATCGAACAGTGAAAGTTGGAGATTCGAATAAATCGAAAATCAAGTGCGCTCTATCGCGGTGGGGGTGGTCTCCTGCGACGTTCCATATTGACATGATACACAGAAATTAGACAGGAAGTCACGCGTGAGTATGATTCCGGATGGTGGAAAAAGTGTTCAGTGCTGGTTCTGGTGACGTGTACTCAAGCATAATGATGTACACATTCGGTAAAATTCAATTTAAGCGTGAACACACAAAAACCAGCTGAGCAAACAAATTAATTCCGAGATCCCTTGCTTGTTTGATTGACAAGTTCAATGTTGGTGTATTTGTGTGTGTGTGTGTGTGTGTGTGTGTGGTGTACGCTTACAACCTATCGGAAATAAAAGCCTGTGAAATTGCCCCACCCTGAGAAAGCGAAGACAAACAATCGATACTCATCGGTTAGACATTCATTTAACGTGTGAGAATCGTTTCAGCCGTCTGATCCGGGTAACCGATTCCGATAAAGCAAATGATTTTGGTGTTCTTCTTAAGTGGGATCTATTTGAGAAAAGTAGATTTTATGCTGCCAACCGGAGCATATTATTTCCTCCGCCCACTTCCCCAAACCCATGTACTCTTATTTTTCATATCAGTTCGGCTAACTTCGATTTCACTTCTTTTCTCGTTAAACGCGATCACTCAAGAACAGTGTGTCTGTAGAGAAGAGATTTATTTGAATCGTTTAGAGCTTTTGACGTGATCATCTGACAGGATGTGCATAATCAGCCAATTCAATTCACTTCTGAATCCGATTTGGATTAAAATTGAAAAAATGCTTCTCGACTCTCACTCTGTCTACGTTCCAGACCGCTTTTATTATTAATGTCACAACTGTTTCGCATATTCAGGGTACATTGAAGTTGAAGAATAAGTGAGCATGTGTGTGTGCACATTTACTTATTGCTCGTTTTAATAGCAGAGACGGAGTGACGTTTTCGACGAGATATCGATCGGTATAAGTGTACATTATAGCAGCTGGAAAAACAATGTCACACGGCATTCCAAGTGAAGTTTTGCTGAAAATATTTCAGTTTATGCAATTTATGGGTTGACGTGAATCCCAGAATAATCGATCTTTCCCAAAATGCTCGTATTTAAAATGTAATAGTCGATAGGATTCAGCATTGATTTGAAATTAGATTGGTTATTGATCTAGTATTCTGTTATGACCACGTGAGCTCACTTGAAGTGTCACTAGTAAACGATCGAAAACGGACACAGATTGGCAATCTGGTAAATGGTCTAAAAGCTCACACGCACCAAAATTTCTGTCGAACTCGGTTCTCTCAGACCAGTAAAATGAGCGAAGGGTAAACGGACAAACTTCGCTCTGATACAATATATCACCTAAAGAATCTAACTGTCACTCAAATTGTCGAGACCATGCGAAATTGAAACAGACAGAACAAAAGATATGCAAGCTAATCATTTATTAATTACTTACAAACCAAAATAATTTTAAATAATTGGTCCGAAATTTGCATTTGTTTATTCCCCTTAGACAGAATCGCTGCCCAAATGTATCGGGAAGATATGTCATAGAACGGTTTGGTAGAGTTACGATTATCCCGAAATTATATCATGTAAATTGAAGATGCCATCCACCTCTAGTAGTAGAGCACCACAACAGCCTTGCACATCCACCAACTCCAGGGCCATCGTGCACCGCTGAAATGGACTATTTACTTTTTCTTCCCCTTTTGATACCAAAAGCTGTTCACAGCAAATCATTTTACCATTGTCAGACACAACGAGAAATTTATCGGCTATTTTCTGCAAACTCATTAGGCTACATCACGAAGTGATAAATACCATCAATATTCGTGTGTGAATGTATGATGTAAAATAAACAACAATTCTGTCCTCATTGGTGTTCCAGAATGTTAGACAATCTATCGCTTTCATTTTGATAAGGCCGAAACACGATAAAATAGATAAAATTCAGCCAGAATTTTGGTTCCATTTTTCAGCGGTTGTCTTCTCTTTGATGTCGCCAATGGAATTGATGCCTGCGTATCTTGATACCTTTGTCACAGCCCCTTTTAGTATTGATCCAGCAGCAGTTTGAAGAGTCCATCACTGTCTTTGTCTAATTAAAACATTCACTTGCCTTTCTTTGTGAGAGGCGGTTGGTTGATAAGTGATATAGCTACGGATTGCTTTATTTTTGTGCATATCCGATAGTGCATTAGGACCTTCGAAGACGAAACCCAACCTGTAAAACAGAACGTATGTTCGGTCATCGCTCCATTTTGTATGCGTTAGGACACGTTCCACAAGAAAATTGCTCTCCGGAAATAGTTTACCTGCAAGCAGTTGGCCTATGCTGCAGTCCTCTTGGAACCCATTCATTAGTCATGTGACAGTAGGATGAACTCTCTCTCTCTCTCCAGTGTCATCAATTCCGTGGTTACTAGGAGGTGATAACTTCACCGTATTCCAGTTTGGATCTGGATGATAGGCATACAACATACGGAATAAAGACCGCAACAACTTTGCCCTGTATCTCCATATCGCAATCACTATTATTCTTATTGAGGTGTGACCTCGGTTTGTATGTTCCTCCGTTTTCGGTGTTTTCTATTCCGACTGCACTACCTTCTCCAGTGACAACATACACGCCGCTCGGGTCCCTGTCTTATGACCATGTGTTCACGCACCTCATCAAAGGAGCCCATTCTTCTGTACACCTATCTTTTGACGATTTTCCTCATCTTTATATCGCCAAGATAGACTCTGCTTCCATTGGATACTGTAGGTAGTGATGATTGATGCACAGTTACGTAGCAGCTTCTCATATGCAGGAACTCCCTCCTTTATTGAGCAACTGCCCCCAAACTGTAAAGCACCGCCGTCTCTTAAGTAAAGCCTTTGTGTGGCATCTTTAGGAAGATGATGTCTGTACTGTTGCGCTTCGCCTGCTTTCCCACAAACGTTTCCTTGCTAGTGGTTTGACAGACACTATCTCCATAGTATGGTACAATTCTGGCTATAGATAGACTTCAGTATGAGTGATTATGGTAAACTATTCTGTGCTTTCGACTTTAACGCATTGTAGCATTGTACTGAGGTTGATCACTAACCCCAGTGCTGCTGTATTTACGCTTTTATTTCCTAGGTTCACCTTTGAGAAGATCGAATAGCTTTTTGTTAGAGATGTAACTGTAGAGTTGGAAGTTTTGAACTACACAATCGTGTAAAGAAAATGGATAACTGAAGGTGTTCAAAGTAAACTGAAAGGAAAATTTTCAAAGATTATTAGTGAGCAGATTCGAAGAAGTTTTCATGCAACCTAATTTTGAAATCATCGTGAAGCCCGGGAGGATTTGAACCCATTCCTGGGTGACAACCACACATCTGTACAGCGTACGTTGTGCCAAGTCCCTCGTTGTGTTTTTACCCCTCAAAGGACATTCCAACTCTTCAGGTGATCAGTTCATCTGACCTAGCGAGAGGTCTCATTAGAAAAGGTAATAAGAAATTCGGTTAAAACCAGCATGTATTAAACAACTTTGTGCATGACACATAGTATAATGGGAAAAAGATACAAATTCATTGGAAAACTTGAAGAGAGATTCCGTAAGTAACTGATTTTTAGTATGTCATATATAAATATCAAAATGAAATGAAAATTTGATCTCCGGTAAGAGTTCCATTTAATGTTGATTGAGGAAGCTCGGCAAATTAGATGAGAGGCTCTGAATCAACCAAGGGCAGGCACGGTCAATGGGGACTTTAATAATTTATGTACCTCAAGTGCGACACATCATAGGTACGAGAGGGAGGGAGCAGCGAGCATTTTCGTTCGCACAAGTCGCACGGTATACGAAATGGGATATCACTGTGCAGCGGTACAGCCTAACACTGAAACTGTTACCACCCCCCCCNCCCCCCCCTCCGGATGAACGTCAGGGTAATTACGTGAGACTAATTAGAGCGGAAACGATCGACGAAAGCCAATTTATCCCGGTCTAATGTGATCAGGAAGTCAGCCTTAATGTGATTTGCGAACACTAAAATGCAAGAAGCAGTAGTGCATGAGGTCAAGGATTGATTGAAAAGCCAAATTAACCTTTCCTGCAGGACTTGCATCTTCTTGACGGAGATAACATGCGATAAATGTGAACATTGACCACACTCAGAACGGAGAACGAAAAAAATTATTAGATACCTTTCAACCGAGAGCCAGAGGTGTGATTTCACTCGAAGAAGAAATGCAATTAAAATTTTATTCCATTACATTGTTAAAAAGTATTCGGTGAAAGAACTTTACACGAAATAAACACATTTCTGTTCCACGGTGGATTGTACGAAGCAATCACCATGACGAAGTTCAATTTATTGAAGTCTTCCCAACAATATTTGACTCAGTTAGGAACATATGGTCTCAGGATTGAAAAAGAGAAAGGCAGAATATCGCGTCGGAGTAATCAGTAACCATTTATAAGCTCAAAATATTCCAAATCCGACTATTGGTAGCTGAAATGATACACTTGAGTTACAACCTGTTTCAATATCAGTGTTCTGTTAAATCTTTCTTCACACAGCATTTGATTGATACTGGTGGGGAACTGTTGTTTTTGTATAACAGCGTTTTCTTCCTCGTTGGGCCCCACAAGTAGTGCTCACGTTTGTGTCCCTACCGGGAGTTGATCCACAAAGCTTTAGTTTAGACGCTGAGACGCCTAAGATTGAGCTACATAGTGGAAAGCGAGAACTATGTCCCCATGACCTGCACACGAAAATCACAACAAGACCAATAAACAGATCCAGAGATCTTTCATACGGAATCATTTCTAATTTAAGGATTCCGAGTTGCATGAAAAAAATGAAATTTTTTGAAACTCCGGTCTTCTTTAGTTTAATATTCTATTGTGAAATGCAAAAAGTAACTCAACTCACTTCGTTAATATCAGTTAAACGCCAAGTGTAACGATGTGATGTTTCGACATGTGTAACGTATCAAAGGGTGTCTAAAGTTGTATAATATTTTGCGAATTTTGAGTGCTTCGAATATCCCGATGGGTTTCTAGGTGAATAGTATTTTTTCACAGGACCCGAAAACAACTTATATTGAGTCTAAGACAAATAGTACTACTGCCGTTAGTCTGGATATCGGTTTAGTGAATGACTCAAGTGCTTGCGACAATCTCTAACATCTGACATCCCCATTATTCTAATACCTAGAGCAAAACCGATCAGCTCCTAATTGAAGAAGAAAATTACGAACGATAGCCGAGAGTAGCTAGTACTCTGCAATGGGTAGATGACAATTACGAAGAGCAAATCACATTGATCTATCTATCACAATATGCTTGTTCACTGGAACTTTGAAACACGTGATAGCCCTATTAATTTTCATACAGACAATAAGCAATTCCTAGGAAATTATCAGATAAGTGTGTATCCATTCACGTCATTTCAAGAGAACACATCAACGCTGATCTACGGACAGCAGGACGATTTCAATACTACTGTTTTCCCTCAGATTCGAGAATATTAAGTAATAGCCGTTTGATTACGTACTGAAGAAATCTGGCATGAGGTGTGTCTTGTGTATGTGTGTGTTTGTGTGTTCGACGTTGACAAAGCCAAATACTATGAATGCCGGCGTGATGTGTCGGTAATATTTGATTTTAACGTATATTAGACAGTCAGTCAATTGAAAAACGTCTGAAACAAAATGCAAATACAACCGGAGGATTGAATTAAATGGTAATCATTATTTTCAATTTCAGTCGATAGCTTATATTTTATTCCCTTGTTGAAAAGTAATGCCCGTTTTTCTCACAATCAGAACTACCGGACCCTCCCTTTTTACATCATTTTGCACGCTATTCATCCCATTCTATGATTGTATGCATTCACGCTCTTCTGTGTTCGTCTTATTAGGTGCACAGAAGGATCAGCAAATGTTTGCTCCAAAAACAGCGATTTAATAGCATGATAGTTCCGATAGTTCAAAGATAGAAATGCCTCGGGCACGTTTCATTGAGCATGTGGGAGGGAGGAAAGGAGAAGAGCTAGTGTAGAGAATTAAGTTGAGTAACGCCCGTGTGTGTGTGTGTGTGAGATAACATCTGAAATTCAATGTGAAACACTTCCTTAATGACTGGAGTGAATCTAACTGCGTGTATGTGAGAGAGAGATCGACCACCTTGTGGATGAGAAATGCTGATCTGGCCATTCGTCCGACAAGGACTATTTTTTGGTTAGCATCCCATTTGTTGACCGTCTCTAAGAAGTAATATCGTGCCAAAATTTGAACAGGAATAAAATTAGCATCAGGCGAAAATAGTTCTTGAAAAATATTTCACACTGTTTATAGAAAACTGATCAAAAGGACATTTACAAAGTAATTGGCTTCTAAACTTTTACCAACAATCGACCATGGTTTACAGCAGGCATAGCAAACGTTTACTAGATTCTGGTTGGGTTAAGGCAAACTGCTATCAACTAAGCAAACAGGTCTGTGCAGTATGCGTCGGCTTGGGCAGTAGATAAAGTAAATTGCACGATGAAAATCAAGGATACAATTTATGTGATGCCTTTCATATGCACATTATTTTAAATAAACGCCCTGGAACGAACCAAAACACAAAGTGAAGTAATGCATACTCCCTCGGAAGGAAGATGACACACATACACAAGATTATCTGGACCCCGTGGCTGGTACGTCTGTTCACCTTGCTCTGTGATCCTTTCTTTTTATTTCCCGCAAATGCTGTCTTTCGTTTTATAAATAGTTTTCTGGTTATTACTAACCCTCTTTAAAACACTCTCTGCCTCTGTAAATATAAAATGATGTGAACCGTTACACATTAACTTACGGAATGGATGAATCTAACTTCGCAACCGTTGAGAGTACAACCTTTTTTGTCTGCTTGTAACCAGGACTGTCGAGTATTCTACTTGTTTTTCTGCAGCATGAATATATTGTTTAGAGAGCATGTGACACACTGTATAACTGTTCCGCACCATTCAACTGGGTATATTAGCTTGGCGTGCATCCAATTCTTCTTCATCAATTGGGAAAATCAAAAATGAGCTTTGGGAATACTTTATGCAACCAAACGTGATATTTCTATGAAGGGAGGTAAGATGTTTAGCAGTAAAATATTAATTTTAACCTTTCCCGTTATTTATTAGATTAGCAGTGGTACAATCAATTTTCAAGAAAAGGATTAAAAACCAACAAGAAATGCTTATGAAAATAAGGAATTTCATGTGACGAAAGTTATATATGATGTACGACAAAGGGTATAAAATTCGTTACAACTGATCATTTTTTAGGTCCACCGGGATTCATACCAGAAGCCCTGGATTTAGGAGGCGAAACACTCATTTTACAGTTTTGGGGCCATAAGCCAGCACAATGATCACCTGAGTACATCAATTAAATTAAAATTATTATTGCTATTTCGCAAACATGGCTTGCAATGTACAGGGGTTTGAACACGAAAGATGTTTTATAAAGATTTTGCTGTTGTTCGAGTATACCATGATAGTGTCCTTTGTAATCCACAGAATTTGATTACTGGTTTGCCACTATGTTTTGTAATCCATCGCATTCATTAGTTGCCGCTTTACCCTGGTTTTTCGCACTCATGTCTGGAATGGATTGCCATTCCAGAGAGAGACAATCTATGTGACAGTGAAAAGAAACCAATGAGCCGTTATGCACCAAGATATTCAATTCGACGTTTTCATTCCACTATCCAGATGCATTTATAAGGTTGCTTTTACTGGGGATTCTATTTTGTCTATCTGGTTGTTCATTTGTCTGCGATTCCCTATTTGGCACAGTCGATGATACATTCTGATAACCCGTAAAAGCATTTAAAAAAATTTTTATTTCTGGATATATAATTTTTAGACGCAACAAATCATTGGGTTTTGTTCGATAAGAACACAACGCTATTGTGTATATTGTGTGTGAATAAAGTTTTTCTTAACTTTCAAGACTCAGTATATTGCAAGCCAACCTCTTCCAAGTAAATAACATGTGTACAGTTGGTGAGGATGTTGAGACATGGGAAATCACAGGGGAACAATTGTTTTCGATCCTCGTTAGGAATGGTTGTTGCTTTAGCACCGAAATGCCAAGATTTAGTTTCGGAGTTGTACTAACATTTTTCCTTATGCTATACTATCGCCTGATAGTCAGAGGTATTTATCTGAGGCAGCCTTCTGATACTAAACTATGTTGAGGTCTGGTATGATCACTTTGAAAATGATGTGAATAGAAAAAAGAAACTAATCTCAGCGGTTCTGATAATGTGCGTGAAAACATTTTGAGGGAGAAATGTTTAAGCGAGCTAATTTTTGCATAGTTTAAGATTTTATTAAAATTCACGCTATTTTCCTATGAACTATAAAGTAGTGCATGCAACGGCTGAATGTGAAATATTTTTCTTTTCATTTACTAACCTAAACCAAATACCCAAATCATCCTGTAGATTACAAAACAGGGTTCTTGCCTTCAACCTGCTGTACGCGTTTGGTTCAGATCAGTTCAGTGTATACAACCATTCGGGACCGGATTTCCGTGCATCGGTATTGGTTGTCATCACTAAATGTCATAAAACAGGCGCAAGGAATCAAAAGTGAAAACACCCGAAAGTATTAAGAGGTAAAAGATTAGATTACGTAAGTTGCGTGTAAGCAGGGAATGGTAATACGGGACTCGCTGTTTGGAATACAAACCTTTTGTCCCATCTTTACCGAATTGATTAAATTCATCTCAAGATCCATGGATAGGAAGCCTCACGTGACCTAATCAACCCAGTATTGATGCTCTAGCCACTATGGGTGGTTATTAATTACTCTTTAAAAAATCTCCAAACTGTTTCTTTCATGAAGGGCTGCCTTCGGCTGCGAATATATGGTCGAACTCATTTGTATTGTTATCGACGTTGATATTCCGCCTTGCTTAAGTATTCTTCTGAATACATATTTCTCCGAAAGTCATCAGTTTAAGCGCTATTGGTGCCGGATATAGTCCATCCAAAATTCCACAGCAGGTAGGTGTGCTACTAAATGCGATTTCCTCGTCCTTCTACGTTTTGACGCAGTCTTTCATTCAGACCGCTCCTCCACAATTCTTCCCTCATTTATACTGCTGATTTCATCTGCTAACTTCGTTTTTATGTATTAAAGTGGCACCTAAAAACTGGATACATAGTTGGCAGAATATAGTCTTCGTGTTAACCCCATTAGGTATGTTGACGTCACATTCGTCCTGGACGATATTTCAATCTGAAATTAATTCTCCTGAAGCCTGCTATCAAGTGCAACCCTGTTCACATACCATGGCGATATACATCCTAGGTGAAATTTCTGAGGAAGGTACTTCGCTATTCAACTGACAGGACCTTCACACACAACTATGTTTGTTTTCCTAAATTTCTGATCCCCGATGGCCTTGCCCTGGCTGAATATAGAGCACCTACGTGACTTGACATGGCTAGCCAATTTCATTGATAAAAGATTTGATTTCTGATGGTAAGGCAACACATCACAATGCTTACTGCTCTCATCACTTGCTTGATTTTCACATGCATCCATTGAATTCACCTATTTCCAGCTAGACTACCACATTTTAGGTGAATAACCACTCACTCATAGCTCTCACACTCTGATAATCAGCCATCATCGATCTATTAGATCAACATCATGACTTTGGAGTTTCAAGCTACAGTTTGCCACAAAATAGTAACCTAAAGAGGTGGTACCCCTTTCATTCGTTTATTCATATCCTGTACTTAAAACGGCCTACGATGGTTATGAGTTTGAATAACCTCACTCTCGTGGATCCGAAAAATACTCGTGCATTCCTTGTATCTCGCATTTCATAATGATGCGATTCTGTCCATCGGGATACTAAAAAGAAACCGAGGGTATCCTTTACCAGTCAGGTTAAAAGGTAAGCACACTTTTCGGCATTTCTGCTCGCCCATTTTGCTACAAAATTATATATGTTGTTTAGATTTTGGTCTGTCTGCGCATCGTTGTATACATGTATGTATACGGACCCGCAAAATATTGTTCTGTTTGGATACAGCGTTCTGATTAATTGTTTCAAATTACCATTGTGGGTGTAAGTCAAATCCATACTACTCAACTGACGGAAAAAGATACAGCCGAACACAGCCTGAAAATTCCTAATATGCATTTAATTCAATTTTCAAGTGTGAGAAGGTTATCACCAGCTACGAAATTATTACTGTTTTCGTAAAAATGATACACGGTTTCCTTTTTAGGACTAGGATTTATTGCATTGAACAAGTCAGCTTGTTTTTATGAATTTTTATCCGCACAAGCTCAGATCACAGACATTTGCAGAGTTTATTTTTGCCACAAAAAACTTTCACAGATTGAGGGGGCGTATCAGCGAACGAAAACTTGTAAATATCATTTTCTGTCGTTTTTTGCAATTCTGAATATCAAAACAAATGAATTGAGTACTGCGATCGGACAGGCCGAACAACTTCAGACTGTTTTTGGTAATTAGTTGTTGACGGAGTGGCACAGCCCCACCCAACAACGAGTAACATAAATTAGTTCGGAATAAATCGAATGATTCGAATCTGCGCGGACAGTCGCGTCACACCTACACTTGAAAATGAGGAAGACAAACAGAGCTGGCAAACAACATTTGCCTCGTATCTCACTCACGAACACTCCCATCCTCAAAATATTAGAATTCATCGCATCGGCTACGGAATGAACAAATAATGGAAAAAAAACCCGCCCACGCGTTTGACACTATGCGTACGTTCACATATGTATCACACACGCCTCCGGAATGGACAAATCGAGCTCCTGGAACATGTTGCAGATTTATCTAGCAGTTTAAGTACATGAATGTCATTCTGTGTTTAGGTTATTCTTATAAAATTGTATGGGTGACACACAGTCATCAGTCACTGTGTGATTCATACAAAAGGATTTCAGAACACCGCGAAGTTTTTATTGTTTTTTTTGTTCTCAACTCTGCAAACGGTGAGAGATAATGATGGTCATGGAATCATTTGTAGAGGTGAAATATCCACTTCGCTCAGAGTCAGTTTTTGCCCTGTTCCGTATGATCATAGTAAGAACAAAGTTCCTATGGAACCGGTTTTCGCAGGAATATACTGATTTGAATTTTAATCTAAGTAAACAGGTATCAAGTGGTCAAGTGCATTACGCTTATTATTTACAGAGAAAAACATCGGGTTTGCAAACAGTATGATGCGGATTTTATTTACCGCATAAATCGTGTGGGACTGATACAATGCGAGTATATTTTGAACCTTCACATTCATTTCATTAGATAGGAATCACTTACTGCAGCGGGATTTAGGCTTGAAACAAGTTTGCCACCATATGGTTAATAAGACTGGCTGTTTGATACCAACGAATGAATGGATGGATCGACCAACCAACGAATCAATCAATCAATCAATCAATCAATCAATCAATCAATCAATCAATCAATCAATCAATCAATCGATCAATCAATCAATCAGAAAAACATCAAACAAATACTGTATCCCTACTATGTGGGTAAAGGACCTAAAATAAACAGGACTACTCCAGCAAAACAGTTAAATGCATTATTGTATTCTGGGAACCATAGTCTCTTAGTTTTGTACTTAAAATGGAGCACGGGTGCTACCCAGTGAACGAACAATGCGGTGATGTCCACGGGGATTTGTGATGGTGTAAATAGAGTGGCGATTGAGTGACACAGTTCCATGGTAACACCATCAACCAGCTTTGTTCGTTTTAATGGGAAGCAATTATTAATTTTCATAATCACCTTTGGTTTATCCGAACAGTGTAAACTGAACTCAGGAGAACACTGTATCGATGGACGTAGTTCAATCTTAATCTGGCAACGTCTACCCTGCGCACCGTCCTACTTGAGCCTCAGAGAAAAACTTGCCTGAGGAATCACCACTTATCAGCACCGATGTTTTCGAACGTAGTTTCAAGTAGTAGTTTATCCAGGTATTAGACGTTGAGAGTAATTAGCCACAATAAACATTTGCTCCCTGAACAACACTCAAACTGGTATCTCTTCTCTTGGAAGCCGTTTTAATAATGGAGAGGGAGCCTACCTACACACACGTAGCTAATCCCATCTTGACCACAAAGGTCGAAATGGAATTTCGTTAGTTGTTCACCATGAACCGAGGGATCTTTGTTTACACGCAATGAGAAATCCATGGTTCCGACAAGCATGTTAAGTCTTGCAATATCTTTAGTTGAGCAGTACCGTCGTTTGCTAGTTCGAGTTGGACCTGTGGTTAGCTAATATTAATCGATTTTTCTATGGATAATAAAGTACAATCAAAAAACACACCAGTAAGAGGTTGTTAGTGATACTCGTGGAAGGACAGAAAACAAAGCACTCCTGTTGGTGAACGTTGCAGGTGGTATATCAATAAATCTATAGTGTGAAAATGTATTTAATTTGATAGATAAAGTGTAGCGAGGGTGACATGCTGGAGTCACCAGCGACGATACATATCCAAGTTACTGTTTTCAAAATCAAATGCCTAGATGACAGATCAGAGACATTTTTTAACTTCGCGGAAAGCCAGAAAACAGTTACAAACAGCAATAGAATTAAATGCATTGGAAAAGCGTTGTATGCATTTAGGAATAAAGCAGTTAACGACAATCATTGAAAATTGTTCCGAAATCACAACAGTCCCAGGTTACACCAGTTATAACAATTCCATCAGACAAGCATTTCTATAGAAATGTAAGCAATCCATGGGAAGGACATGAGCTTTGATATATACATGCAGTCAGGTTTCCTAAAATTGAATAACTCACTTGTTTTTTAGATTTACCATCAAAGAGTGATGTGAATAAGACCAACATCTTCTCTGTGTGACTATCTTAACGGAACAAACAAACTTTGAGGCTACTGAACTTTTCACAATTTGAACATAATAGTTCAATCTGCCAAACAACCATTAATTAACCTTGCCCTAGACATTCATTTGGTGGACTCCGGTGAATGCTAAGGTAAACCTGTCGTGGCAGTCGGCTTACATGCTACCTGGTGTATGCCGTACGCCCCGTGTCAGTTGGATGGATGATTCGAATGTGAAAAGATCAGTGTTATCGGTGTGGCCCTGTAGCACAACTGATAGAGCGTGCGCTGTACAAAACATAGGTGGCATCTATGTGTGGTATCGAATCTCACCGAGGCTGCTGAACCTTTCACAATTTCAACTTCAATAGAGAAGTCAGAATCATGGGGTTGCACAATTTATTCATGGCTATTTCGTTCCATC
>UZAN01039611.1:29752-44719 GCA_900618425.1 Echinostoma caproni
GATAACCGTGAGATGAAGATAGGGTTGCTAATCACGACGGATAACACAACACACTGACACAAAAAATGGGTGAGGGTAGGGATTGATCTCGAAAGCAAAGCTAATGTGACTAACAATTCATGTTGTTTGCATAGATAGGGTTTAAGAGTATGAATCGGGAGAGCCTTGGTAAATTTCCGTAACTTTGTGTTTCTTTCAATTATAGATGACCTGAAATGCCAGGGTTTGCAGTGAACATATTCTTGTTGGAATATGTGTTGTGTTGTCGAAGATCCAAGTCCTTTTTGCTCATCCAATGACGTAACAGTTTCACACTTGTCGTCCATCGCTTTCTTAAGCCACACCGGGATGTGTTCGGCCATTCGGTGACGTAACTGCCTCTCTGTCCTGCCTCTGTAGATGGCCGAGCATCCGCACTTGAATTGGTAAATGCAGTTTTATTTGGAGGAGGGGGCAATGGTTCTTTCACGATGTAGTTGGTATCCGAATTGTTCACATGGCCCAAGGTCTCCTTGTATTATTTTGAGTTCTGGTAAGCATATCCCGTAAATCTGTTAGCAGAGGTTTAACTCGTGCGCATATTAAGTACCGCACGTATATGACAGCAATTCCGTCTTTGAAATAATCCAGTGGATAAAATCGCCAGTAGTAGTACAATATACATACATTATTTATATATTTATAAGTTTAAACAGTTCCACGGAGCACATAATGAGAACACAAATTGGCAAACAAGCTCGTTTTCAGTGTGTCTTAACAATGCCATTACAACAAAATAAGCTTGTTTGCAACACCGGGTGACTTCTGGATAGACATCTCTTTCAGAGCCAGTCCATTGAGGAATCAGTATTATGATTCGATGTTTTATAGGTGCCCATCCAAAAGTCACCCGATGTTGGAAAAGAGGTTATTAAGAAGAAAATACACTTCCTGGGTATAAGTGTGTGAATGCCTTGACAAACGATGACCGGATACGCATGCCTGACGAACGGCAAGAACCGCGAAACTGGTCGTGTGCTTCCAGGGAAATTTTGCCCAGTCATTCACATACTACTCGTTATGATATATATACGGGTACGAAACGGAATAATGGAATTGGGTTCGATACAAGTTCAGTGTAAAGGAGGATAATTAATCAGATCCGAATTGTAGGTGGACTCGCAACACCAGCCAGTCATTACTCGCGCAAAATATATCAGAGATATATCTCAAGAGCGATATTCCAAATTATTCATTTTGTTCAAAAATCTCGCTTACTGTGTCTTATGTAAATCGACCATATACTATCAAAAAAATTTATTTTGCTTTATCTCCATTTTTCACGATGCTTGTTCGACTGCTTTCGCAGCCTTAGGACACAAAATGTTTTTAGTCTACGTTTAAATTCATTTTTATCTGCAATAGGCAAGTACCAGTACAGATTTAGTCTGAATTTAATGGTGCAATCTCGTATTTTTGCGTGCCATTCTCCCGATCAGACGAAAAAAGAACAAAATGCATCGATCTGGAGGTTTTTCTAAGGGGGAAAATCAAATAAAGAAGATATTTGATATTGAGAGAATATTTGTTTATGATAGTTTTCTATAAAGGTGGTGGAGAATTAGATTAAATGAAATGCAATCAATTAACTTTGCATGTGAGTCATAAGTCGATATGGTAGCAGGCACTGGATAGCTGTTTCATCCTGGGTGGGTCGAGTGGGTAGTGTGCTTGCGTTCTACCTGTGAGGTCTCAGGTTCGATCCCAAGTTAGGTCGAGGGACTGGCATTGCTGTTAATGAAACCTAATCCGGTGAAAACAGCTGTGTATCGATTCCTAGTTTTTCAGCTCATACGTCATTTATACGACGAACTCATCGCATTGAATTTATGAGCATTGTCTAGACTGTGCATTCAGTTGAAACAGCTTACGGGGCTTTGACACGTTGTTTCGATTTTGTATTGGCTTCCATATAAATTTGAAACTCAAGTCAACAAACCCGGTGTGTAAAAACAAAATTGCTTGAAATTTGCTGTTTTATGAGGTAATTTTGCCATTATTCAATTTCTGTTCCGCTAGTTTAGAGGATGGGAGGGCATTAAAATTAAGTTTTTGGTCCTAGTAGATCTCATCATCAAGGATTCAAATCCGGCGTCGTTCATATGAAAGAAGAGTGCCGCGGGACCGATAATATCAAACACAGTTTTATTGTAGCATTCATCTGTTTATTGAATCTGAATTCATATAACGCACACCAGAACAAATTGTCAAATCAAAAGGACGACTCACCAGTTTCTTCTTTGAGTGCAAGTAACAATATCTCTATTCCGTCAACAACAAAAATATTTCTAAATTTTCACGAGGAGTTTGCTTAAAATTTCTGTATTCTCCTCCATTCCATTGACATCCAGTTGAAATCCAGTTGTTTTATATTATAAAGTTCTGTAACAGTTTTGTTTCGGTCAAGGTAACTTCTAGATATTTGGAATTGATTTGGTCTAAATACCGCCCGTTCGCTTGGGTTTTTGTCCTTTTCTACTCAATCGGATTTTCGAATTTGACCCTTGAATAACACTCTCGAGCAACTGTCACACGTTTTCTTGTAGCTTTTATGTAGCTTTTCCCTTCAACACTTTTCGGTATCCTATTCAAAACGAAATGCAACCCCATAGTGGTCATTCACTAATTCACCGTGAGTAGAGCGAAAGTCCCAAATCATGACGTGGAATTTCAGCACCAATTAAGCCGTACAAGTGATTGTTTTGTTAATAGTGAATGCTTATATGAACCATACTACTTCAGTTATTTAGTCAGTCTATTATTTTGTTTAATCAGCCTCGCCGCCTTCACTGTGTATGGTGCCGTACACACTAGACTTTATTTTCATGAAACCCCATTGCATCACAAGTTGAACTGAAGAGAATTGTTTTTGATGTCTGCGAGCGGCAGTCATATTGTGCGCTTCAATCGGCTGATAGATCCGCCAGTGGGCCATGTGCAGTTTCTGTTATTGTCTTCATTTAATTTTCCATTCTATCATTTGAATTCTGGCTTTAAGATTTTGGATAATTTGAGAACCTGGTATTATCCACAATTACCTGATCTAAATAGTTTCTAAAGTTCATCTTGATTGATTCGTGACTCCTGCCGATACAATCACTCTGGACTTACTCGTCACTTTCATTGTAATTCATATGCCTGATGAACTCATGCGACAAATGATTGCCTACTCATGTCTATTACTGTCCACAGGAATTCAATCCAGAAAGATAGTGAACCAAGTGAGTAATGTGCAAAGTAATCCATTCTGAACAATAAATTCCATGTCTTCTTCTTCTTACATTTAATGCCACGTGGCAGCAATCGCTCTTTCATTTTCGACAACTGAACATGCATCGGACCACATCCCCACCAGCCCACACACGATAAGCATAAGTTCACCGCACTTCTTGGTTCTTGCTACAGTGTGATGCTCCGAAGCGGGGTGCATTGCTCTTCTGGTTCATCAGTATTGTTACTTGGGGGATAAATCAGCGTACAGAATGAATTCGCAACTTGATAGTCTCACTCTGCTTAGATAATAATTGACTATGTTTTTCTCGGATGCTTAGCTGCGCAAATCACATTTCTCATCCAATTAGTTTGAAGGGTCAGGAGCACATAAACCTATTTCGCGATAACTCTCAGTGATCAATGAGACCAATAAAAAGGAATGACTATTTTATGGTTGAACACATTGTTATCGATTTATGCAAATTATCAGACAATTACGGTTTTGTGCTATGACTCCAGGGTTACAATCGATCTAGATTTTTCCAAAAGTCATCTCTACTGTGAAGTTCACGAAGTTAACTCATTGAGATTGAAATGTTAGCGCGAAATAGGTGAATGAAAGAAGAGATCTGCGGAGGCCTAAAACAATCACTTTGATACAAAATGAACTAGATTACGGTCCGAATTCACAGACCCCGAAGTCAAGAGCGAAAATGAATTGAGTGAAGTTAAGGTGTATGTGATTAATTGATGCAGTAGCTACCAAACAATTCAATGCTCTGGGATCAAAGTATTACTGTGGTGAATATCTTATTGTTGGACACTCGTTTTTTACCTGACCTAAGGAAAATTCAATTTCTTTAAACAGTAGGTTGACTCTGAAATTACAGGCACAAATCCCTGCTACTGACTCATTAGATTTTATATTCATTTTTATTTCTATGATAACGCCAAAAATGGATTCAGTTACTTCGACAATGCGTTCAAATTTTCTACTGTGCGGCAAGATGGTGGGCTTAATACACCCGGCCCGAATTTCTGTCCCGTTTCTTCTTCCTTCCTCTCAGAGTTAAAGTACAATTAATTTGAACGAAGTCCCATTATTGAAAATGCAAACAAGTGTGAGTTACGTCAGTAATTTGAACGTCACTACTCCGTATTACATATTCTAGACATGTAATCATAGTTTAAGATACTTGCTCGAATAGTCTAAGTAACTTGCACCTCAAATAAACAACCCCCATATTTCTCGGGTTCATATCCCGGTGGATTTGGTGGAGGATTTTCATCAGAACTAAGGCGGCCGTACAGTGCTTACGAAATGCTTTGGTGGTTAGTTGCATGCCAAATATGTGCGAATCGAACACACTTTCCGAAACAAGCAAGTTATCACAAGGTATTTTAGAGTACCTTGGTGAATCGTTCTGTTGCAATAGTTGCCTTCGGAAATGTGCGACAAAGATTTGTTTCATTTCATCACTTGGCCCAATAGCAAGTACAGTGAAATGCTTTTTTCCGTTCCTTTTTATTGAATATATAACGATAAAATTTTCAAGAAGGGGTTATCGGTCAATCAGAGGGCCGCCATTCAACACACACAATGGGAGAAAAGTCAGGCGGTTGTGGTGGAATTAGAGCACACATCCCCGGGTTGATAATTTAGCGACCTCAACCACCGGGTCAGACTGCCCAAGTTCAGTTCTCAGACGCGAAGCTATTTCATATTGCTTGTATTGATGAACTATCGTCTATTTTTATGGACAATAGAAGACCACCAGTCTGAAAAGGAACACTGAAGAACTCAGCAGAGAGTATATTTTGATTTTGATCTTTTGATTGCCTATTTAATTTGAATTTTCTTTATTGCTGAGAGAACTGTTACAAATCAAGGTAAGTAGAGAGGGACTTTACTGATCCTCAAAGGAGAATTTTATAATTTATGAAATCATTATTGTAGATAAACGATTTGTGGAGTATTGTCTTCTTTGCTGTCGAATGATCTGGAGGTGAAGACGGTCTGTTGAATTAATTCGAATGTGCATTTGACACCTAATTACAACAACAATTCATGCGGTGCAGTTTGTGTAACAAATCCAGTGAGGGAAACCATTCATATTCATTGTGAAACCGGAAAACCAATAGGGTAAATAAATAAACTTGAATCCTCCAATAGACGAGCAAAGTGACACATAACTCCTTCCCCGCCGCACGCACGATGCAGTTTCATTCGGAGGTCCGTTTCAAATAGTCAAAACTTCCGAGTTTATGTTTGAATCGACAAATTGAGGATTTTGCGTGAAGGTGACGTCCGAGAGAGAGTCATTCAAATCAATCAACGTCGAAACTTAGATTGGGGATAATTTAGTGATCAGGTTGCCCACGTTCATCTGTAATTGTTTTTCGGAAAAACAGTTTTATCGGAAAAACGACGCCCCTTCATCAGACAGTTGATGTGCGACCGTCGGTATGAGCTTGAATGACTGACCGATTGAAGTTCACTTTATTTGTCTTCTTGCGTGGAGAATCGATTCTACACTCTGAGCGAACCATAGTCTCATGCCTGTGTCAGCTCTGTCTCTGTGTGTTCGTTCCCACAGAATGATTTTCATTGGCAATAAATATATACAGTCAGTGTTATTCAGACTCATGGGAACTATAAACTTGACTGGTTAGAAGTGCTGTTTCGGAATGAATGATGTCGGTTTCGGATGTCAGATGCGATAAATCACTTGTCTACGATGCAGTTCGGCTCCGTCTCGTCTATTTCCCTCGTAGGATAAATGTGAAATGTCACTCGGAAAGGGGAAACAGTAGGAAATTTTGCACAAAAACAGCAACTGATTCCTGAAAGTGATGGATCACTAGCGATGCGCACTTGTGCATAGCAAAACAGGCGATTTGGAGTTGTTCAGTCACCTCATCAACATAGTAATTGATATTCCATTGAGACAACCGGGTGAGCGGGTTGCGCAGCAATAGGCAAGAATAGTTGCTCATGAGCATGCTTGCACCAAGTTGATCTGATTACCTATGGGATAATTGAATTCACTCCAGAAGATTTATCAATTCCCGTTTGAAGGAGTTGTTTTGTTGCCGAGATAGAAATCATAACACCAAGCACTGGCTGAGATTTACAATCATAAGAAGTATACAGCCATGGGTCTAATTTTGTAGCACACTCACAAATGCACTGTAACCTGAACCATATCTCCACTTGTTTCTCAATGATGAATACCGTTTTCTTCGGTGAATAGTGCGGCAGTATCAAAGCAAAAAGATGACATTGGATTTTGCACGAGTGAATTTAGGTGCAAAATTTGAAAGAGCACGCAGTTAGGTTTTCCGATCCATCAGGATCAAGCGTGCAAGATCACCCTCACCTCCTCTTGTAAATAGTTTGTTTGTCCCGAAATTTTCATCTTTTCTTTTATTCACATGACAGCTCTGCAATTGGTTGTTAGCGTTTACTTGGAAGGTTACTCCTAGATTAACACATTTTATACAAATAAATAAAAAAGAAAAAAATGATTGACTAACGATCACTGAATATGTGTTTGCTTCCAATGTTTTTGCCGAATGGTGTTTCACTGAAGCCCCGTAGCATAAACAAATGATGGAAAGTGACTCACAAGCTTATTTAGGCGTTTTACAATCAGCCCACAAGTTTGAGGAGTAAAAAATCAAATTTTAAAGTTTTGCAGTTTCGATGTATAAACTAAGCACTGTCAGGTGTCCGTGTAAAGGATTATTTTGTGTGATGAAACAAACGAATCACACAAACGTAGATGAAAGTCAGTTCCGGTGTTGAATACAGACCAAAAATAGGCATGTAAATTAGTTGCGTTTAGCTCCCGAAACTTGCCAATCAAATGCTTCAGACATACAACACAATCGAAGTGTCTCATTTAGTTAACCGGAGTGGTCACATGGTTGCTGTGGTGTGAAAACTACTCAGAATATAACCGGAACAGTGACAAAATTGGTAGAGAAAATGCCTCAGTTTACTCTAGTTTAACCTAATCCAAACTTTGAATCGTTTGGGCTGTACGACGTACAAAGTGATACGTCAAATAATACCTGTTTTGATTAGTCAAATTTATCGTTTTGCGAACCCAGTTTATCAAATAATTTCATGTTAGTAAATTTCGGCATTCTGGTAGTTAATGAGATTTGTAGTAAAAAGGATTATTCAATCTTTAACTTTGAATTTCACTAAGGTTACAAATATCGTTTATCAAAGTAAAAGCGTATGCTCCACACGGCTGCTCACTTCATACACAACAAAAAAGGAATAAGGATATCAGAATGTACAATCTGACCGCTTTGTTTGATTTTCTCACTCAGGCGTTTTTTTTTAAATCGAGAGTTCAGGTCTTCTAATATCTCTTTCGGTTACGTACGTGTTTGATATAAACATCCATCTTTTGTTCAACTGAGGCTACTGAGGTAATTTGTGATTTGGTAATTTTACGTACATGCAAACTTGGTTCTTAGTAAATTCACGTGATAGTATCCAATGGCTAAAAGCTCCAGTTCTCCTTACTGATATATTGTATTACATTTTCACTTAATAAAATTCGGACAAAACCAGGATCCTCATTGTGGCTAGACTTCTCTCATTTGCGCCACCTAGGCTTGTCAACAGCTTAAACGTACTCATCTCCAGAATACACCTGGTGAACTCGAGTAAGTTAAGGAAAACCAATTGTAGTTATCAGCTTCCAAAGTACCTGGTGTGCCCATCTACCTCTGAATTATGCTCGAGCAACCCTTGATGAAACGCTCGTAAACGTCGTTGAGGTTTCTTAGCTCATCTTGTGAGGCACACGATGTGCGGAGACTGGTCAACGTTTTTTGATAGGATTCAAGTGCCAAAGGGGATCCCGGTCCTTTCATTCTGTTATTCTTTTCAAAACAACTTGCTTGGGCTCGCTAATTAAAAGACGCAAACAGTGAGAAAGTAATCGTGAAACCGGTTATGAACTATTGCCCGACCGGAATTCATTCCAAAAGACACTGTTATAATGGAGGTGTTTGAAAAAGACTCAACTAAACCAAATAATAACCTGTTTCCATCACACAGAGGTGATAAAAGCATCTCATTCCGGCGCATCCTCGCTCTACTCACATATTATTAACCAGATCGAAGTGTTTTGAGTCTCACTACATTTTCAGATCAAGTTTTCTTAGTTAAGTTTTACTGACAGTGGCTGAAAGTGTAGTTCCTTGTTCTTAAGCATTTACTTGTAGATTAAGGCCTAATTCTTAGTTGAATAGTCTGATACTACCAGAGTCAACCTTAAATTGTTTGCAAGCACAAACTGTCCCTCTCGATTGAGTTATGTGGCTTTAGAATTAAGGTACTCTGATATCATCCAAAACACTAAGCATAAATTGTTTTGATGTACTGGCGGAGTGAATGCAAGTCTGATGCACTGTAGTGATATCTACCTCTTTGTTTCCTCTGACCGGAAGCTGGTTGCACAACGGTCGTGGGAAAATTGTTTGTTGCGGCGTCTAAAATGTAAATAATGTTTAAGCAAAAACCTGAAAAGCGCCGGCGCATGTTGAGAATAACTCGTATTTTCATGCAGCAGAACAATCTTCTTCTCATTTCCGTTGGCAATCTTATTTTTATTTTGTGTTTACAAATTTATCTCTTGGAATCGAGAATCTGGTACACTTGTTTGGTAATAACTGACCACCTAATCACACACCACTTTATTTACAAAATAAATGAGAAGTTTTTTCTAAGAGATGCTTATCATTCAGGTATTGAGACCTAATTCTCTGTTGAGTTAGATTCGTCAGTAATCTTATTGCTGCTTAAAATGGGGCTCATGAGAAGTAGGGCATATTTTTTGATATATGTGAGTGTAAATATCTATCAAACTGCTTTGTAAACCCACCCCAAACGATGACTTTGCACATCATTGTTTACCAACTAAACTGACATCTTTAGGTATACTCCAGCGGATATTTAACGGATAAATGAATAAAATTGAGTTACAATTATATATATTAAAATCACCAGAAACGAAACTAATCCAACGTGGAACGAATAGAACTTGCCTTCTCCTCGTACTAAAGAAACTTCTGCCATAACAGATAAAAATTTTAAACATCACTGGAGATTTCCTTAATTACGAATACTGGTAAATGTTTATTTGATTTGCGCAAGCTAGTATCAGGACTTCTTCTTTACGCACGGTCATTGTCAGTTCATTTGATCAATTACACCTATGTTGGGACGAGACAGTGAATGCGCTTTACTGATGAGCTCAAGTGAGGGCGAAACTAGAGTCCAGTTTGTTCGGAGTGTATGGTTTATCGTATGATCTATTGCGCGTTAAGACGGAGACTTAATTGTGGTCAAACAGTAAATAGCATAAAATTTTTCCAGGCGCCTAATCACAATTAACTTTGAGGTAATTGCGAACGTATTTAACTACATGATCAGTTAAATAGGTTGTTTCGGCTTTCTGTAACAATTATTTTTTCATTTTATTACCTTTTATTGAATATATAATGACAACATTTTCCCGAAGGGAGAAGCGACCAATGAAACAGCTGCCATACAACACACAACGGGGAAAGTCAAACGGTGGTGGTGAGATTGGAACACACGATGACGTTACCACCGGAACACCACCGACCATAGCATTCTATTGTACACAGAAAAGAGGAAACCAGATCCGGGAAACTGAAAAACACTTTACAGACATAACGCAAAATAGTGCCTAATTACCTAACGGCCATCTGATTAGACCGTTTTTCATTTTGCCTTTACGCGATATATTACAACCCATCATTTCTAGCTTGTATCAGACATTGCACCTCGTTCCCCTGGGCAATAACCCCCAGGGTTGTGACTCGGTTGGAAAAATTCCAAACTGATTACTTGTTACGTGAGTGTGGTGGAGAATGTGATTCAATTATATAAGGGATTTCAATGTGCATCGGTATTCCACTCCTACATGTAACCAGTAGTAAGGTTGAAATGATTCTAACGGAGTCATAACCCTGTAGGTGAGTGCCAAATTAAGCGAGGTATTCTGCTTGCAAAAAGCTTTAAAATGCGTAGTGTTATGTCGCGTGCAGGCAAAATGAAACAAAAACAGTCCGATTGGTTTTCCGGGTGGTCGAATGCTTGCGTTCTGCCAGTGAGGTCCCTGGTTTGCTCCTCAGTTTGATTCGCACTACTAATGAGACTAAATCTGATCCATCTAGCTGTCTGGTGCATTCTTGCTTTTCAGTTCACGCCTGTAGATGACGCAATAACTGTAATTAACACACTGGCCGGGTGTTAATGACCAAAATTCTCAACTTTGTCCACAAATGGTGCAAAACATGTTATTATTTTATAAAAATGGTAAGGCTATAGTAATAGCGATTGTGTGCGGGAACATAATCCTGTTGGAAATTCGATCCGGATTTTACTTCATAAAATGTTTCCACAATTTGTAGATTTCAGTAAAAAGAAAAAAATGCTAAATCAGTACAGACTACTCGTGTTGACTTGGCTGCAAATACATTCAAGACCTATGCATGTACAAAGGGGGCTTCTTTATTTCAGGAAAAGTATCAAATGACAGTGTCACTCGTAGATCGAATGAGTCACGAAATACCGGGTTGTACGGATACTCTAGGTTGGATAGTTCTCTACCATGTAGCACCGTACTAAATGTAAGTCACCACTTTCATGTATGTCACGTGCTGGGACTCACTTCCACGTCTTTATGTATTGATCAATAGAGCAAATTAGCAAAACGTGAGTTAATTATCTAATAACCAATGATAACGTTTATCTTGTGTTTACTACATTAACGTTAGATTTCCTATTTTTTTCGATGGTTGTCTGACCGATACGATTCTGTCATCTCTTCAGTTCAGTCCGGGTAGGACTCATCAACATTGTTGGTTCATATTGGGGGGCGGGGTATGCTGAGTTTGCACGTAGATACTTTGTTGGCCGTCAAACGGTACCATAAATCCGCCCCCGCTTTATCGGAATAAACCCGAGTGTGTCTATGCGCAGTGTGAAGTGGAGTCGCAAGTAGACGGGTCTAATTGCCTCTGCATACGAATCCATATCTAGTTGTAAGTGATAACTGATATGAAGGGACGAATTGTCACAGTTATTAAACAATGTAGAATTTCAAATGAAGGTGTGAACAAATTTCATTTTCGCATGTAGACGTTGCCAATGATGGAACACTCAACATATCGGTCTTCTAACAACCCGCGTGAACGGTGCTGCACACTCGACGTGCTTATCCCATACCTTTGAGGCAATAGTAAAACCTCGTCTTTCTGCTTGCGCTAGATTTCTATTCTCTACTGAAAACCTGGAGCAGGAGCGAAAACTTCGAGTGGGACACTTTAGACCTTGTTTATCCTAAGATTCCCCTTGAAAGGATAAAAAACAGAAAGCAAGCAGATAGAGAAGACGGTTGACCAAAAGTAAGTCTATTGAAAACGATCAAAATAACGATCTAATGGAAACACGGGTTGCACATTTGCCGCTGTCTCATCGCATTTGGTCTTCTAATACACACTCGTGGTTTTGTTGAATTTCAAGTATAAATTACGGTTCATCAATGTGAATGATTTCTTTTTTTACTCTTATTTGGCAAGCTACACGAACAGTTTTTCTCATAGAATCAACAAACATAAACTAGGTTGGCTAGACATGTAGATCACGAAAACTATATACAGTGCAAGAAAGATGCATCCTGGTGGATACTGAATACCACTTAACTCAAACCTTCGTGGAGGAACAGTAGAAGGGGTTCGAATTAAGTTTTAGCATTTAACTCGATGAACCTCAAACCCGGTTTATCATCAAGATCATCCAGCTAAACCGTCCTAGGCCTTAAAACGGACCCCAAATAGCCTGTGACCCCAATCCTAATTGTTCGATGTTAACCGGAAGTTCATGTCCTCATCCATCCTGTTCCCCTTCATCCAGCGCTTTGTTTTCCTCTCCCTTTCTTAGGCGCTTTGGCTGATATTTTTCCCAATCACTGGTAATCATTTAAGTTTAATTGAAGCAACAATCACGGTGGAATCACCGTGATTGTTTAACCGTTCACAAGCTTGTTTGTCATTTGTCCTGTTTTATTAAAGCTCACGAAAGAGCAGTATCTTGCATACAAATTTTTAATTTTTACGAATGTACAATGACTAAAAATACCCAGTCATTACTATGAAAACAAATTCACGGATAGTTCTTTCTTATTCATAAAATCTCTTTTATCAAAATCAGCTTTTTCCGTGTAAAATGCAGGCTTTGTTGCGCACACCCAGATCAGAAGGGATGCATGGTGAAAATTAATTTGGCTATAGCACTGATGGATGTATATTGCCATTTTTATAATTATTCAAACCTGCTTTCCCTAAAACGACGTTTATTTAGGAGACTTTTGTTGTTCGCAAAAAGAGGATAATATTTTTTCTAATAAACTGATAGTGTAATCTTTCAATCTTTTTGCATTTCCCAGAAAATACCGGCGGCTTAGAATGAATGAAAACGCAGTTTAGCGAAGAAGCTTGTTTTTGGTGATTCATCAACTGTGGTGTATTAGCCAGTTGATGAGTCACCGAGAAAGCAAGCCTGTTTACTAAATTGCGTTTTCTTCATTTCTTCAATCCATCCTGTTTATTTTGAGAATCAAATAATACGAAAAGCTGGAACGATTTGATACTGGATAACGTTCACTGTCTACCGGTAACCAGTTTCCTGGTTAGAGTTGGTTTCTTTTTGCTTCGTGACCCATTGACGGCATTGATATACTTGTCTCAGGACCACTATCTAGTCTAAATTGTANGACATTTTAATTGTCACATTGAAACACCATCTTAAGCGTATATTTGTTTGTGTTTGTTTCAGTTCGTTTGATGTGAAATCGGCTGTAATTAGCCCTGTTCCATCTGAGAATAGATTTGAGTTTATTCGTTTTGTTTACTAATTTTGCATGGTCATCGTTTAATTTTTGTACAAACACAAATGTTCATATTTTAAAAACTACTAATTGCAGTTTCAATTTTCCGTGGTAGCTTTACCCCGGCTCCGGTGTGCACGCACGCACGCACGCACGCACGCACGCACGCACGCACGCACGCACGCACGCACGCACGCAGAGTTTCGCTGTTTTGTTCGTTTGCCTATAAGCATACGTATGGGCTGACTAAAACACATGAGCAACGCGAACTCTGCTTTTGTATCTCCAAATGCACTGTTTAATCCGTAGATTAATTGGCCCTTATGGGCACTTCCACCGCTATTCGGTAATCTATTTCTGAAAGGTACCGGGTACTTACAATCTGGTAATCACCCAGTAATTGTGGTCTTGAAGGGCCGAATACATTGTGTGAACGATAATTGCAGTGATGAATTGAAAAAAGCAAGGTGATTTTTTAGATGCGAATAACGATCCTCCGGAATAGGATTGTGGTACAAGTTGATTCCCTTCTCTTGGGTACATTCCGCTGGCATTATTTCACACTGCCAAACAATTTACTTTTATTTTTCCACAACATATGTATATACTTATGTACGTGGAGATGCACAAATCGGAACCTTACAGCGCAATTGAAGGATAATTTCAACTTCATCAAAAACAATGTCCGGTAAGCGAAACAAGCTGTTGTTCAGTCACATCATCAACTGGTCATTACAACTATAAAGGGGTTATTTGTTTTCGTCCATCCCGGTTTTATCGCATCAAACTATGCGCAGAGTGCATGCGCTATGCTTGTTTACCTGATTCTCATCTGGGCTAGGTGATTGATGCTTCCACTGGGGTTATATTAATGGGTTTTCTCATCCGAGGCCACGGAAAAACTGAAGCCCGAACAAACTGCTTCTGATTGCATCGAGAGGCGTTATCTAAAGTTTGGATATTGATCGCCTCAGCTCTGTATAGGATTTTCAACCGAAGTCGTTTTGCCGGGGATAAAAATGTGTGATAAATGATGTGGAAAGCCTGATCAACGTTAACCGTGTGCCATGTCTCCAGTATATGTTGGCAGATAGCGCTTTTCACTGTTCTAGTTTCAAAGTGTCTCAACCGGAGGAGCGGTGGTGTTCGCGTATATCCCTTTGACAGCTACCTTGCAGTTCGGTCGATATAAATCGTTTCATGCGATCGCAATCAGATTGATGATCACAAATAATTTCTATATATGTAATGGCAAAAATACTCCTTTAATTCCATTGTTATTGTTATGTTGGTGAACAATAAGGCAAAACATTTGTTAGAATAATGTTAGATGTCTGGTCACAGTAGGTCGGGTGGGTTCGCAAATGCAGGGGTTTTACTCACTGGTGGGTACCACTGGAAATAATCACGATTATCAAGATACTTGCTTGTTTCGTGTATCTTAAGGGCTTATTGTTCACGAGTGGACCAACAGTTGTTTTCTGTTTGCCTGCAACAAAAGTGAATTCGTTTCAATTTATTTCCACATGTTTCTGTCACCAGCTTTTCCGGCTGGTAACTGAGTTTATCTGATTGTATTTCAAGGTGTGCTTTACGAAGGACCACTTGTTGTCGTGCCTCGATAAACTGAAAAAGACAAAGAACTTTCATTTTCTCAGAGAGTCTGAATGAAAAAGTTTCACTATAATTCAGTGTTTACTGCGAAACGAAGCTAGGGGACAAGTGCGTTTGGTAAAACTTGAAGCCGATTTCTCTTCTTGTTCTTGTCGAT
>UZAN01039611.1:45543-64477 GCA_900618425.1 Echinostoma caproni
CCCCCGAACCCCATTAAAAATCAGAACATGAGATCGGATTGTGTGGTCGTAAAATAGATGAACAATTTGTTCCCCCTACCTTAAATCACGCAGATGCACTAACTGTTTGAAGAATAATTGTTATGGAGTTGAACACGGAAAACCACGGCAGGGCCTCAGTAATGTTTAAAAAAGATTTTCACCGAACCTTTTCGAAACCTCTTTTGCGGGTTTGATTTGTGGATGCAAGTTAACTACCCACTTTTATTCTTTATCATTATTATTCCAATTATTCCCACCAAGCAAGATCCAAACAATGACAAGAGAGTGGCGAACAACCTCATTTTTAGTGATCATGTTCATGCCAATATGTCATAATGAATGTCACTACTTGTGAATAAAATTATTCACCGTGTGATTAGTGTCTACAAGATGCGACACAACGGAACTTGTGATTGGCATTGTTACCCCACTTCTCAACGACGCAGGGTGATGCTCCCGGATACATTTGGACAGACAGCTGGGCGTGTGGCCTACATACTTTGCTCCACAGGAACAAATGAAAGATCAAGCGCAGAAAGAGGCAGCAGATCGGACATTCTATCATTGAGCTGCAGATTCACTAACGGTCTATGCATGAAGCGGTTTTGCAGCTTGGCGGCGTAGAACGTTTTACTGATGGCATCTGATACCCTGATAGCCTCTGCTAGGATATCGTCTTTATATGGTAAAGAGATGTACACAGACCTTTTCTCAGCAATGACTCTTTCAGGGAATGATAATGTCTTTAAATTCCAGATTCCCCCTGGTTGTCCGGGTATCCATTCTGGATGAAGATATTCCGCATATCCGGAGTTATTCAATGAGTTTGATCTCTGCACAGATTCTTCTCGCTCTTTTGGAGTTATTAATTATCCTGAGTGGTAGAAAGCTAAGAAAATAACAAAAGGGTCCATTCCACGTCACCTTTCTGTGGAATGATCGTCTGACCACCCATCATCAAGACAAATCAGGCAAAGATCCAGATATACTAGCTCACTGTTTGCTTCACATTCACTCGTGAATTGCAAATTGCAATGTGCAAAATTGAGGTGACTTAATAAATGCTAACCCTTTGTTGCGGAATCAACCTCGCATAAAATGTCATCTACATAACATGTGTATAGTGTACATTGTTTTGTACATGATTTGAGCGTATCACTTTCTATTTTAGACATGGGGGCATCGGAAAACGAGCTCAAGAGAGGTCTCTATTACTACACCGTCTTTCTGACAACAGATTTCCCCATTAAACTTGAATTGTACATTGTGAGTGCAGAAGAATAACAGATGTTTCAGATTATGTCGGTAAGCCTACTGTGAGCCCGTTGTCCAATTTACGTCTGTGTGAAAATGCATAAGCTTTAATCTTGACGTGATTGCAGTCTTCCGTTTTATCATGAAAGCAACTCGCATAGTGGAAGATAATGCACGCTTTTGCTTATTCGTGTGAGATTAAAACGTAAGTGAATTAGCTCACCATTCGCATTTGAACCAATTAGCCCATTACGCGATCATAGACTTTCACGCATCCGAGAAAACGTCATTTTCTCCCTGTCTTGGTAGCGGTTAACAAATGATCCACTTCGCCTGGGTCACGTGCCACGACTGCTCTACTATTAGTTTTTACTTTTTTACTTTTTACAAATAAATGGTGATTTATAAAAGTGTCAGGAAGCGAGAGAGTGTTTACACACTCACTTAACGCGTTTTTCTAAGAAAGCTAATTCTATTCATGAATGATTGAAAAATGCGATCATCTGATAAAATGGGTTACATTTGCTATATGAGTATGATAACTGATCAACCCCGGAGATCATACTTTTCCTGACAAATGATTTTACCCCAACAACCATAAGCTAATTTGTCCGGTTTGTTTGGTGGGTCTGCTGTAGTTATTGTTCCTTTAGACTGAGCTAAAACAAGCAATTTGAAAGGTAAGCAGCACTGTAATATCAAAGTCATCAAATTAACTGTTGCCTTCATAAATGAGTCTACTTGTAGTGTATGCACATCCAGATATGACCTGGATAGAATAGTGGTGGTTTTCCACTGGTTTTCATGTGACCATTTGTTCCGTCCTCGACCTGAAGACTCCCGTATTGGAGTACAACTTCATTTGTTGTAGACCTCTGTAAGCTTGGACTGATATGGCTACTATAAATCATGTGAACTCATTTCTTATCTACTGAAGTCCAGTAAAAGGTGCATCTTCAACGAATTTGTTTAGTGAATATTGTGCAAATTAGACACAATCAAACATAAATGATGACCGAATATGGTGTTGGATAACTCTTGAATTTCTTTTGCACAGAATAATTTGCCAAGGAAGATCTTTTGACCCAAACCGAACGAAGTTTGGTGCCTATAGGTTTACTTGTTGAACTCATGACAGTTCATTCTAGATTTTTCCAATTCGTTCTTGCACCGACGAGGCTGGACACTAATGCCCGTAGACGTGAGTAGAGACGTCAGATTAAGATATTGCGAGATAGAAAAACTGGTGAAATATGCCTTTGGTAATTATAAGAGATACTCCTGATGAAATTGAGTTATTTCATGGTTACGGAGATAGAGGAAAGTATGACAATTACTCGCGAAATTGTGTTGCGTTCAAGGTTTCCTATGTGTACACTTAGAAGAGTAGCGATAGAAATGAGTCGTTTCCACCTCAATGTGTTTGCACTACTTCTTATTCCGTTATCTTTGGAAGTCTTTTTATTGAACACATGATTGTACAATCAATTTTCAAGAAAGAAGGAACGGGCAATCAAATGATGATCATGTGATACAAAGCACTTGGGAGGGAGGAGGAGATTTAGCATTTGGTTATAGGGTTCGAACAGGTCAACCCAGAGATTATATGGTGGTGACCTCAACAGCTTGAACAAATTTGTATATTTTTATCTGGCGTTTCCCATCCAGTTATAACAGTACATACTGTAACACGTACTATAATGACCTGAAGAGAAGAAGCGAAAAAAGTCTCCTTGGTAATTTTGGACTTTCTTGATTGCACACTTGGACGTTTGTAGTCATATTCGCAGTATAAAACAGCACTTGTCAGAGTCTAGTTGTACATTGTATAACGAAACAGATCAAATAAAAGGACACTGGTGATAAAGCGGTCAAATTCATCATAACAGATGCGCGTTGAACGTATGTTTAAATGTTTACTACCGTTATCCATCTCTTCTACCTATGCATGTCCCGAGGTGGTTGTTTATTAACCAACCCCCTTCCTATAAATGACACATTGAGATCACACCGTTATTTAGACTGCATGTGCTTCAAATTATACTTTAATAAACACAATCCATATTTCATCCACTCCGGAAGCATTAAGTTCAACTTCTACTGATGTTGGAGCGCCTCAGTAACACATATACGACGGCCGTTCGGGATTTTAACCGCTGACCTCGTGAATGGAAGGCATGTCTATTTGCTGTTACTGTTCTAACCAGGGCTGTTCAGAATTGCCGATTCAGTTTTGCTCAGACGTCGACTTTGATGATATTCAGTCGTTTCATTAGACCCGAAATTCAATAGATGAAACATAGTTGACAATTACCTTCATTGGAATGACTTTGATCAAGTCGGCCCTCCCCAAAAATCCAGGAAAGGCTGCAACAAATAGAGTTACTAGGCTGGATTTTAATTCACAGTTACTTCATGGTTATTTGTGCTTGGTGAATTCTTTGGATTAATACATATGTGGCAAATGGAAAATGTAATCTGTTTTTAGAGATGTCGTGGCATACCGTAATATTGAATGAACACGTATCTGAATATGCCTATGTGATTATTTTGTGCCATGTGCCATGCATTTTGCGCCTACTGATCGATGCCTTTTTGTTGTATAAGGGAACAACTTTTAGTTGGTCATAATTTAGGGTTATCTTGACGAAAACGGAGCACTGTACGGATTTTTCACTCAATGTTGCTTGTATTTTCTGGGACGTTACTTATATTTAACCGCCAATGTATTCACTTTAGTGATTTTGAAATAATCTTGATAAACGCTTTTGGTAAACGATCTGATGGATTAGGTCATTATTTGACGTATAAATTTCGTTTCCTAAGGTTGTTCTTCATTCTCACAGTTATTTACGTTACCGTTCTGAACGGTAAATGCGGATAAAGTAAGCTTATCATAATTACGGGGCACAATAGTTAACCATCTTCTTACGAGACATTTTCAAATTAATATGTTTACTTGTGTATGTTTCACTCGCTTCTGAATGTCGACTGCGTGCTGAAAGAATCATGATACAATAATCGTTATAAAGGGAAAATGTCTATAATCTGCTAAGAGGCTTGCTACTGCTAGGTTGTCCAAGTGAAATTAGGGCAGGGGAACTAACAACCGGAGTATTTGACCAGCGAAGCCTGCCGGTGTGTAAAAGCGATATCCCATCGAGCTCGGTGTTCAAGGTATGGAATCAAAAGCCTTTTGGACGTAAACAAGTTTCTAGGGTGCTCAATACACCCCAAACCCAAGTCAATCCATTGACTACTGCCACGATCAATAAGGTGTGCGTGTTTGTGGTTCGCAAGTCTCTCTTTGGTTGGTTTGCAATAAGGGTTTTTAGTCAACACCCCTAGATGAGCTACCAGAGGTTTAACGGCCCGGTTGAAGGTCAGTATTTTAGCTTTTCGTCCTCTCATTTTGGTAAGGAAATAGCCCTTCGGGAAAGCAGTGAATATAAATTCCTCATCAGAGACTACTTCAGAAGTATGGTCGCATACGAACATTTCACAAAGTGCAAGGGAAGGGTGACTAGTCGCAACCCAGGACACCTACTCCAACCATACTATGGCTTTCAGATAGAAAAAGCTTTATGGGATCCAGTAAATGGCATACTAATCAAAAATTCACTTACGTGTTCTTTATACGTAAACCAACTTTCAATGTTCACCTCCCTTTTTGATGATGAAAACAGCAATACTTCTACAATATATGTTATCAACTTTTTCTCTCGGGATGCCTAAACTGAATCGACTTTAATTGATAATGCAAACTGTTGGAAGCACCATCCTCTTTGCGGCATGCTTCTTTGTAGAGGATTATTCTGAAAAAATTGATCTTCGCACAAAATTGAAATATTGATTATTTGTTTGTGGCGCTGGTTTAATTGAAAGATAAGCGTGAGTTTTTAATGGATGTATACAAGGGAAGCAAAAACGTTTCTTATTGGAATAACAAAACCGTTGTCAGTACCCCGTCCAGAAATGACTATTGCAGCAGAAGGATAAACTTACGTTTACATATATCTTCTACTGGAGGCAGCAGTAGAGAACGAGTAATTGTTGTGTTTACTTATTGAATAATACAAACATGTTTTTATTTGCATACTCTCCGTCATCGAATTTTATTCGTAGGATGGGACAAAACCAATTGTCGGATGAGTAACAATGTTTGACCATGACTGGCGGTGAGAGTAAGCAAGTTTTCTCTCCGAAAAGATTTTTATAAAGGAGCGACATGTGCATTCACTTAATTTGTGGATCCTGTTTCTCTTCTCGCATTTGACCCGACAATTCTACCCGGTTTGTCATAGACTTTGCAGAATGAAACGGTTCAACTCAAACCAATGAGTGATCGGATCTGAACGTGAAAACGAAGCGGAACGAACTTTTCCTGAAAGCGTTTTTTTTCAATGGCCGTTGTAACATCTATCACAACTATTTATGAGTTCTCAAATGATAGTCTTCAAATGGGCCGAGGTTAACTAGGTAAAAAGAAGGAACTGCTGGATTTATTTTACTGTTTGCACCGGCGCAACTGGACAATGCACATATTGAAGCCAGATAAAATTGCATCCACCTGTTTGGGTTTGCACGAGGGAAAACTTCGGTAATGAGCTTTATTAACGAGATATGAAGCCACACTCTGTGACCAACTGAAGATTTTTGAACGAACGTGGTTAGACAAATTGTTTCTGCTCGATAACCACACAAATACACACATTGCAGCGTATGGTTAAGTTGTTTGAATTTTCAATTTTCCAAAGAAACAATAGACGATCACTCTACCGTACCAATGATCATCAGAGGAACTTTGAAGATGCTTCAAGTAACTGTATTTGATAATCAGTTTGATATTTCACCTTGTGAGAGCGGAGCGGTCAAAGAAAAAGGTTGCAAAACACGGCAGAGTGAGGATTCTAAAAAAATGTTATACTGCGAATGATAAATCAGCTTTTTACCAGTTGAAAATGCGTGAGTAAAAATTACTTAAGGTGATTATCAATCCCGTAAAGGTTCTGCATGATTAGACATACAAAGGATAACCATTTCCCGGAAGCATGCTTCACGGGCCGGTTTGGAGCAGCGAAGTGTGTTGAATTTTACCCAGAAAGGAAATTTGGCCGACAGCAAGTTGCAAAATCCGAAGCACGCGACAACATGCGAATTGAGTGCATCAATATTGTGAGCAGTTCTACAGGGTCCTTACCAGAGAACCGACTACTCAACACGAAATGACTGCTGAAAACGAAATACTGCTCACTTATTAGCCTCTGATATCAATTTGGAAGTGGCGGAAAATTGAAACTAGCATGTTTTTAATTACCTTCAGATTCACGATCTGTTACGAATCACCCAAACGAATATTATATGTAGTTCCTCACACAAACAGATTTTTTTTAATTTTACTGGTTTATTGATTTATACTCCTTTGAAAAGTGAAATGCGATTTGACAAGCCGTTGATTGCACTGTTAAGCTCATTGTATTATCATACTTGTGCTAATGGAAACGAGTATTTGCTGACAATATATCAGGTAAAAATTTATTTTCTCGTAGTGTTATTTTGTTTCGTGAAATAACTTGTGTATAGTTTGTAGTTGTGTAACGACCCAACAAACATACGTATAACATGGGGTCCATGAATACGTATGGAAAAAGGGCTTATTGATTATCGATAGTGGCATCCCTTTCACATGAATAAAGAAATCAATATATTAGATCGACTTGGTTTCATTTTGGATTTGGATTTACGAAGGAAGCAACAATGATCGATCACTAGCCGGTATCTTGATGATTGTCCTTTGAAATCCTTTTGATCAAAAGCCCAATGGCTATGCTAGCTGAGGTATTCCGATTTATGATGAGTCAACTACCAGTGGACCGAAGGATTGCATCAAATTTTTGGTTGCTGCTAATAATACTAATCTTGTCAATGTTCACTTACCAGCTGAATTGACATCTCTTGATCCGAAATTCCACATCAACTTTGCTACTGTCTCAAGAGAAATGTTCATTGAGACCGCTTCCAAGATTAACTGCTGATTCAGTGTGTATATCCATTGGAAATAGAGAGCAATGTAATTGAAACTCGGTCCCCAACTTGAAACCATGTGCTGTAAGTGTCTGGATTTACTACTCATATTCAGCCAAACACTGCATTTCCATTGGATTGGTTTGCTTCAGATATTTTGTCAGGATGGTTTACGCATGTTATTAGACTCATCGTACCATGGTCATCCGTTCTTTAGCACTACCGTTTCGATGACGGAGGGTAGCTTATTTGCTCTCATCACGGTAAATTGTATCAACAAAAATACTTTGCGTACTATATGGTGTGTTCAGATCAAACTATCTGATTTTGGAATAATTAATCAATTCTTAGTTGACCTGCTCGTCTACCAGCTGATCTACATCATTCTGCGGAACCCCATTGACCGCTTTCTCATGTCGTTATTTCAACAATGCCCAAGTTCGACACTATACTTGTGGGTTCATAAAATCGTCGCGTATCTCTAATCCGCTCGTTTCATTTTTTCACGGAATATAATTTACAATCAGACACATCATTCACTTGACGCCATTGTCACAGTAATTATTTGCGTTTCATCCTCCCCTGCTCTTCCATCAATTACGAACTGAGCCAAACTTGCCAGTGGGAACAAACACAGAAATCAAAATAGATTGCCGACGTTCTTCTTATGATACTCTGATGTGTTGCGCGATGCGGTTTCCTGAAAGTCTCCTTCCCATTATATTTTTTCTTGAATATTCTCATTTTCTTGAAACTGCTAGGCAAAGAAATTTTCCAAACGGATTTATCGCTTCCATCTGCTGTTGACGCATAAACCCGTATGGAAAATAAAATTAGTTTATGTCGGCACTCATCCGTCTTCTTTAAATGAGAATGGAAAAGATATCTGGATAAGCAAAAGTAATTTGACAGCCAAGAAAACTTGGGAATCAATTGAGTACTTTGTTCTTGAAAATCTTTGTTTCAATCAGTAGTAGGAAAACCGTTTCAAGTTCCCACTTTAGTAATTTCCGGTGAAAATCATCAAGAAATACCGTGAAAGGTGCGCTGGATAGCTGTTCCGGGCATTTAGAGACTCACCAGCGGTATTTACAAATTTATATTCCCGTAAGGACTGAAACTGCAGGTCGTTGGTTCGGCAGATTAGCCCTCCTTGTGCGACATTGTTATCCGATATTGGACTCGGCTTTCAGTATTTTATCGAAGTGTCATCGATCAAGAATAAGGAATGCTTATTACACAATCTTACGAATGTTTCGTGTTTTACCTACCCGACAAACTTTCGTTATGTAAAAATACCCGCTATTTGCTAGCTCTCAATCAATTGAGTAACGAAGACTAACGACCGGTGTATTAAGATTATGTATTCCTAGTGTTGATTAAACTAAGCTTAATGGAGACTGTCATGAAGGAATGGAAACTTCTGCAAAGCAATCACATGAAGGAGATGACAAAATCTCAAATCGATTCAATGAATAATTATATCCACCCAATTGGGCCCTGTTAACCCAATTAGGGAAAACAAGATGAGATGGATTTACTGATACGCTTCATGTTTGTGATAGAAGGAAAAATGAAGGGATAGATGCATAAACAAATGAATAATGCTTACTTTACGAATAAACAAAAGAAAAATAGAGAGAAACGATTGAAGGATAAATACGAGACTGTAAAGAATGACCTTGGAGCCCAAAAAATATTGCCACAGACAACTTTTCAATGTTCAAAAGGAAGTTTGGTTAGAGTACATATCTATTCTGTTGACAAGTTATTGAAAATCAGTTCTCGTAGCTCAAGTGAACTGAATTCTATTTCGCCTGTTCGCCGAGCTTGGCACTTTGTTTGCAAACGTTTAATCACCAGCTGAGGTGACATCATCAGTACCTGTGAAATGACAGTCTTCTGCCTGTATCCGTCCCTTTATATGTTCTTCTCCACCGTACAATTTTGTCCCTTGTTCTCATTGTGTTTGACTGGGTTCACCGTTGAACTGGTGCGTGGGGGTGAGGTTCGTAGGGCATGTGGTTGTTCATCTGTCCTGATTGCGGTTTCGGCCTGTTCTCAGGTCACGGCATGACCCTTTTTGTTGCGTCATTTGATCCTTGAGTTGCATTGGCACGTACACGTGATCCAGTTCAATGTTCCCGTTGATTGAGTTGAATGAAGAGTGCCAAGCTTCGAGAAATTCTCTGGCGTGTTTTGACCGGGCTTGGCTGATAATTTTAACTTAAGTGAAGTCAAACTGATGTCCTTCTTGATCTTCGTGGAAGGAAATCAAAGATAGTGAGTCATGTCTCCTGACTGCCGCTTGGTGTTCACGGATCCAAAACCAAAGGAGAAAACAATGGAGAAGGACAAGAGCAGTGTCATCTACAAAATAAACTGCAAGAACTGCCCAAAACACCATATTGGACAACCTGGGAGAAAACTGTCAACAAGGATCCGTGAAGCACCGATGATGTCACCTCGGCTGGTGATGAAAAGTTTGCAAACAAATTGCCAAGCTCGGCGAACAGGCAAAATAGAATATCTATATTCTATTTTAGTCATTTTATCAGCTAGTCGAGGCATAAAGTAAATCGGTCGTAGAATCTGTATCGTGAGAAGAAATAGACGTTACAGCTTCACGTGAAGTACCTGTTCACAGGGAAAAAGAGATACAATAAAATGGAATCTTGATGAGGATTGAGCTTATCTTGCCTTCAGCAGATATGATATAATATTTCACATCCATCTGAGTTCGGACTGTGTCAAACTAATTACAGTACATGAACCTTGATGAGAGCAAAATTGAGCCGAAAAAATATATACTAACAAATTTTTAAATATTGAAAATGCGGCATGGCGCTTTTGACAAGTTAGTTCAGAGATAAGAGATAAGGATGTAACATCTGGTACAGATGTTCCGCGGTACACACCGTGCAACTACATACGAGGTCTTATGGAGATTACACAATAATCGCGAATACAGACGGGACCTGTTCTTTGTGAAAGGGCAATTATAGGACAGATGACTCCAGGCGATCGCAGTTATGCGTCATTGAAAATGGATGTGGAAATCATCCAACAAAACGTGTCTGGGGTTACCATTCTATTTTGTTCTTCTCTACTTTATCCGCTTTTATAGCCGGCATTTACTTCGTTCTATCCACAAAACAGGTTACACTACCAACAGACTGTACTGATGGTATCTCACACAAACTATGAAAAGTTATAATCCGTCTGTGTATCAAATTCCCAAGCCCCCTTTCCTCCGCAAACAAACCTTATCACGTCTAGCCATAAAGATTGCATTATCATTTGTGTACAAAGCTGGAACTGGTTATTGTTAAATGATGGCCACTCTTTAACTTGCTATCCATCCAGTGTTCAAATTTATGCACCCTTGATGTTACAAAAGAAAACCAAGTCAATTTTGAGAGGAACGACAGGAAATGCTATTGTGACATCAATCAATTTTTGAAAACATATGCACATTGATTGTCATCCCGCGTTAGTTAGTCAAGAAAAATGAAATCATGCACAGTTGTAAACTTTACGGCTTAAAGAACTCCTGAGATTTCACAGGTACCAGACCATACGGTTTGAGTCTCAACAGGGACGTGGAATGGCGCGCATCCCTGGCAATTCCTGCGAGACNCGTTGTTGATCATTGAAGGGGCAAAAACGTTCCCCAAAATATACAACCTACAAACGGATAAGTTTGAATCCGTCGTTAATGTCTAATGAAGATGGACTAATTTTGTCAAGGAGAAATTATACGTCATACGAATAAAAATGTGAGAGTGACACACATTATTTTCTTCATCTAATGGTGTACAAAACCGATGTGATTGTTCGTAAAGAGAGAGAAAAACGTTACCAACCAAAGGATGATATATTGATATACTGAAATTATGATATTCCCCTATACATAACAGATTGCGCAATCGTCGAGATAGTCCTTTAGAAAATCGCATCAAATAGACATCTCAACGGCGAAGGTTATGTTGATCTGGAAAGGTTACGTTTTTTACGACTATCTTGAACATTGATCGATCAGTCATTTAGCCATTAAAGTTCAAGTATTTTTCCTTGGTGATTTGTCTCTTAGGCCATTCAGATAATCGTACTATGCATTACCGCATTGAATACGTTCACTTACGGAAAAATATTACCGAAAGACCGCTTTGCCCCAGATGTTATTTGCCAGTAGGAGAGTAACAACAGTTTTTGCAATTATTGTAAATCATATGTCAATGTTCATTTTTGGTTCAATCGACCATCACCTGAATTTATTCCTCACGGGCAACCATCAATTTATTTTTTCGGCCACAGACTAAAAAGTCTTAAAANGGAAATAAGATGGAGCATTTCTTCGGTGCATATCTACTAGTGTGTCCGGGATTTTGAAACCGGACCCCTGCCGTGGAGGGAACGTTGGCGAAATAGCTGAGGACTGGGTGTAAAGGTAAGGCCTTGTAAATTTTCATTCCAAATCAATATCACAATGCGCAAAGTTTTTCAAAATTAGTTAAGAGTAATATGCAGAAACACAGTAAAAGGGGTAAACGATCATGTTGCACAATCGCAAGTGCGAAACGGTTGAAGGACTATATACAGAAGTAATAGTAATGCATTTTTAAGCTTTTACGTATACGACCTAGCCACTGTCAAGCAGAAACCTCGAACTCACAGGATCGGAAAAACCTGTAAACATGTTGCTTTCCACATGCATTCTGTAAGCTTAAAACAAAACCAGTAAAAAAACCTGGAGCTTTTTTCACCATTTTGAGCAACCAAATGGTTTGCTCTTATTTCCCGTAACAGTGGTTAGAAGTTAAGATTTTGTGTGGTATTTCTTCCTTTAAACCAAAATGGATGATAAATTATTCCACAAAACCAAACAAGAAAGAAAAACATTGGGTCAGGCTTCCGTACCGAATCAGCGTGTGAATTAATTATAAGAAATTTGTTCGCGGACACTCCGGAGTAATTAACCCTCGAAACGTAATTATGGCTTCAACTGTTGGAGTCTCCTTTGCAGGCAAGCATAAACCGCAATTATAGTACAGTGGCCATGCACGCATGTCCAAATTCGCGCTTCGATCCTCACTACCTTGTGCTGTTGCGCCCCTGTTAGGGTTTGGGATACAACAAATATAACATTTTTTCACAAATCTTTGCGCAGAAACTAAACATCCTAACAACGAAATAGCATTTGTGCGAATGATGCTGTTGATTTGCATTTTACGTATAATAAATTCTTCTCTTCTGTTCTTCGTTCGGTCAAATTAACTGACTGAAGACTAACTGAAGACAACACCTGGACAAACACTAATTGGCAATTTGGTTCAGCCATGGCATGAGCTGGTTCGCGCAGTGGCAACACACGCCGTTCATGCGATGGGTCCGGAGTTCAAATCCCGGACGGGATGGCGGATATGCACTACTGATGAGCTCTAATAAGAGCGAAACTCCAGTCTAGTGCTTTCGAGTGTATGGTTGAATCGATGAACTGAGGATTGTGCGTAAGGGTGAAGTTCGAAGGATAGTCAGTCAAATCAATCAAATTCTTCTCTGTCAAGTTTTGTTTTTCAGATCCCTCGGTAGGGGTAATAATAATAATATTAATCATAACACAAATAATTCCAGCACACATGCAAACAAACGACAATGTGGACTCCTTTTCGAGATTTAGACCAAAGATTACTTTGCTCGTTCCATTTTTCTCAATTCTTTGATTTTGTATTCCACCGATGGGTATTAAACTGTGTTCGTATGGTAGCCGAGTGCAATCGCTTTCAGTCAGATAATTTGGTGCGCATGATCCATTAATAATACACATAAGTATGAGGCTCAACTTGGTCTTAGAAGTAAGCAAATGACCATGTGGTCATCGAAATTAGTAAGTACATTTAGTCAGTTTGTCTGATCATATCCTTATCGCAGTCATTGGAATCCAACAGAAATGTGGCAAAGGGGACTTTATGTAAGCGGCAAACCTGTGACAGCGTTAAAATGCTAAACCAGTGTCATTTGATTTGGGGTCCATAATTTTATGTATAATCCCAGTGAGAGCAGTCTTTGAGGGAGGCGCTAAAGTTCGGTAATAATTGATATTTGCTATTATTCAGAGAATAAAACTCTAGTGTTCCAGTGTGGAAACAAACGTCCAAATAAGAAAAACGCACGCATGGGGAAACCAAGATAAATCTGTTTGTGATGCTCGAAAGATCACCCGGTTTGCATATTTGAAACGACAGATGTTACAATTTCTCATCAGGGGTGTGAATATCTTTTTATTAGTAAGCGTTCGGAAAGTCCATGGAGCTATTTCTGGATCAAACTTTTGTGAGTTGACTGAGACAAAACCAGTTACAAATGGAGAACGAAAAAACTTCCGGGTTACAAAGGTAGTGCGAGTTGGGGTGAAAAAGGTCCTGCTTTAATTCAGCTTCCTTGGAATTCAGTAAACCAGAGGAACCAGAATCAGAATGTGACAATATATATGTAAATCTAATTTATTCAAAGACGAGAGGAAGATAAATGAGTGAAGGATAGCAATGGTGTTTCTAAACCCAAAAGTCTTCCGTGTAGTTTCTGTTCGGGTAGTCAAAAAGTTTCTTTACCCTAACACGACTACCAGTGGCCCACTAACCCGCTTATAGTTCGGACGTCGGCTATTTGTCCTCTGACTTTGGTGAGAAAACACCTCCGCCACGAGAAGGCAGTGAGCAGGGCTTCTTCAGCAGAGGCTATTTGATACGCTCGGCCTTGTGGGAGCATTCCACCGGGTGCAACGGAAGAGTGACCAGCCGCAACCCTAGACACCCACCCCCGACCATACCGAGGCTTTTGGAGGCAGACAAACAATCTAATTAGATGAGCTGAGTTAAATGGGGTTTGAATGAGCTCTATTAAAATAGCCTAGTTCGGTTGCCTTTTTTTGGATGTATCCGTTTTCAATCTCTGTATGTATCCACTGTGTTTAGTTCATCAGCGTTAACACTTCATTCCTTTTCGTTTATTTTGACCATATCAACTCAGGCAATAATTGCCTGCAGTTGCGCCCCAAAGCAAAATTTAGAAATTACATACACATGGTTGGCTAACACTGAACAAAATTAACATCGCAAGGTGCCCGGATTAGCATAATTTTAGCTCACATCAAGGGAAATTAGTCGAATGATTGCCAATGAGTGTACCGTGTGCAATAGACAATCATCAAAAATCACTGCATTATCACTAACAATGCCGGTTTCATTTTTTTCTAGTGACCATTTCTAGAATTAGTCAATGCTGTTTGAACAATCAACGGGAGAACCAGGAGTAGTTTTTAGTGTCTTGGGCATGCAACACGATTGATTTCGTTTCTTATATAGGGTTGACGTAGAAGAAGACGAGTGCGAAGGGCCGATCCATGCTTGCAGGCGCAAGTACTCACCGATGAGCTTGAAAAGGATCTGCCTCAACAGATTTCAGAGCGGAATCATTACCATCCTAACATTGACCAATTAGGCGTTGTAAATAAGGCGTAAAGAGACAGAAAATGAGATCACATTTATTGGAGTGAACGTCTAATGTCTAACACACGGAACACTTAGCAGACTTACATAGCTTGATTAAATGATCTGGAATAGGTTATAAAATCTCGCGGTTCCCAATCTGCCCGGAAAGTTCTTTACCGGGAAGTTAGTATTTTCGACAAAACTGTCTGTTGGGCTGATACATAGAATAACTTCGTCAAAAAACGTTGCGATAACAACGAACTAGCCCACTGAACAACCACCACCATCACCACCCGGGAAGAAGTCGCAAACTACTTGCCAGAGAGCCCTTTGAAATGTTTGTGGAAATAACCAAGATATATAAAACGTGTGATGTGCCAGGTCCGAAGAGACCGAATATATCACATGAAACATTGGTAGAAAACTAAGGAAAATATTAAGCAAATCAAATTCGATAAAGTTTTTTTTCAACTCACATAGCTAATGACACCACTACATGTCTCGTTTATCACCTTCTGCTCCTCACAATTCTCATGAAACGTTCTGTAACGTTCGAATCAAGGAAGTGACCATTTTGTCTTTTTCTAAGTTTAAAAGCTATTGGAGATCCAGCAAGAATTATTTTTAGGGGAGAATCCCCAAAGCAAATAGAAGATTGACCTTTCAAACCTCTAAAATACTTTATTATTGGGTATTGTAAAAACAACTTGAAGTTTCTGATTTCACACAAACGAAGTCAGCTGTGTAGTCTGACAGAGTTCAACATGAATTTTGGTAGCCAGGCTCAGGAATGCACGTTAAATTCCGCAAATTTAAACCGGGAACTGGGAAATTTCGGAGACTGTAAATCTTCCACGAATCAAACCTCCATGTCGGTGGGCAGTGTTACCCTTGGAAATCTGGATGCACAGATATTTCGAATAACTTCATGTTTAGAGTACTTTCCTTTTGTACGGTTCATGCTTACACAGTCGGGCTGGGCCAGTGTGGCATGCTTTTTATGTGAATACTACATCCTTCATGTTTGTTACTTTTCTATCTGATATAGTGCATTTCACCGATGTTGACGGATGATGACCGTCTGTGTTGGTCTGCCGTTCACTGCATCCTAATAAAATGTTCATTCACTATAATAATTTGCTTAGGGTTTTGGTCTTTAAAGTTTATGTTGAGACACAAGGTTTTGAGACCAAATTCGAACCTTCTCTGCTGGCAAGGACAATCAAGTCGGGCTAATCACGGACCATTTATAATAGCAGGAAAAAAACATTTCAATGTATCGGCCAAACTAATGACATTCTTTGGTTGCTAAAAGTGAAGTGAATATCCTCTAGGTTATCACTCCATCAGTCTGGCACTAAAGACATTGCTTCACTTGCGCATCGCTTGCTTTCGGAATTATTTTATTCGTAACAATAAGCTTTCACAGGGTTCTGACAAAGTCGTTGGCTAGTTTACACATAGAATAAGAGATGTAAACCGTCAAACTATATATTTCTGGTCTACAATGCAATGCTAATGGATGTCAGTAAACTGTTCTATTTATGTAGATGCTCAGTTATATGTGGTATTCTGTGCAATTTACTTCTACGGGTAACAGTGAAGAGATAATTGGTAAGTTTACTTCTGTCCACCCCCTCCAATTCGTTCCCTCCTGCTTTCAATACGACAAATCACGGGTAGCTTAAAAGTCACATGATGCCACAGACTGAAACGTTTGAGAAAGGTAAACGCAGAGGGCCAGCCATTATTCATTAACTGTATTATTTTACTTTATTCAGAAATACGCAAACATTTAAAGGAAAAACAAATTGCATAGGGCGTTTCCCTATTTGACAAACTCTCACGGAATAAAAACGGTTAAAATGCCAATTTTCATCATATTTTTGGAAACGCCTAGTAGTGTAACTTGATGATTATGCTTAAGACTCAAGAAAAGTAATCAATATTTTGACCCGCTTGAATACAAATTCACGTGATGTTTATACCAGTTGAGATGAGAAAGTGAGAATGATCAAAAAATATCATGTAGTAGAGGTTAAATTTGAAGTCTGAAAAAAGGAATGATGTAATGAGATCAACTATTCTATTCGCTTGTCAAGAGAGAAAAGAAGGGTGTAACGAACTGCTCTCCCTTCTGAGCTCGTGCAGTACAGACATGAGACAGATCGAAAGAACTTCATGTATTGAATAGTTGGGAAACAATTGATGCAAGTAGACTGATGGATAGACCAATGAAAAGAAAGTAGTAAGTTTCTTTTTTGTGCAGATACGATCGAAACTAGACGTTTCAATATGCTAGTTCAACATGTGTTTTTATGACGCGAGAGTTGCTTGCAAATCATTAAAATGGAACCTCTCGTCCAACCACAGGATAAAATGTCATAGCGTAAGTAAATCTAGCGTGACTAATTGTATCGTCAAACAGCGTCACATGATTTGTGGCAATAACACCTGTGATTGGAGATAGCATTACAATTTATCGATATTTTAGAGAACCGTTGTACACAGGATAATTAGAACATCCGGTTTGGTAAGTGGGAAGCTGGTTCAAAGTAAAGCATTTAGGTGGATTTTAGGTATGTTCGAAGTGCGTTCAGGATTGCACCATAATGTCCACAACAGTTCTGTGAGGACCGAATACACTGGGTTGTTTTATCAAACGTATCTATCTATCTATCTATCTATCTATCTATCTATCTATATATATGGAAATAGGCATACTGTACTGCCAAGCGGAGGTTACTTCTCAATGAGAGATCGAGAAGCCGTCAAAAACAGAACGATTTTGAACAGATGATAAAATAAACCGACACTAATTAAAAAAACAAGTTACTTAAATAATATTTTGTCATAAAAAGGAAACACACCCATACCCGTGACGATAGAATTAGTGTGAAGTATTTATATTATTTTTACTGACATTGTTTCAAAAGGGAATAAATTGTGATGTGAGATCTATAACATGTATGACTGAGGAACCTTAATGCAACAGATTTAATCAGGAGCTTTTGGTCACGTCGGCTGCAAACTGCGTCAACACGTCCATACCTACATGCATTTCTAGTCTTCTTATTTTAAAGTGTCCCTGATGAAATGAGAATAAAATCAGCGCTCTATGTGAAGACTGTATTTTGGTTAAAATCGACGCACAGTTAAACCTTTTGTCTTCTTCACAAAACGTATAAATGACTCAATTCGATCTGATGATTCTGTGAGCCCAAGTTTTAACGATTCACCTTTATGTGGTTCACGGTACCCTCTATGGCCTAAATAAGGCTAAGCACAATATATAAAGTTGTGCTTCAGAGATCGGTATGTATTAATCCCTTTTTGACTGTGATTTGGATTGAAGCTGTTGTGTCATTCGATTTATAGTGGAGTAGAACGTATACTGGCCCCAGGACATAAACTAGAATCTGTGAATAGTTTGTTTAACTTGATGCATATGCAAGAGGAATTGACCGAAGTACACCAGCACCAAGAGAATTCATCATTGGTGAGTTAAATGACATGAAAACGATTAACTTAATTTTGAAAATGCAATGAGAAATATTTGGTCGAAAGCAAATAACGAGTCTTTAATCGGCATTCGCTTAGACAAATCGCTAACCTGTACTATAAGCCCATTCTTTGGCTCCGTTAACGTGTGTACGTTTTCCCACGGATTACGGACAACTGGATTGCGTAAAAATTACATTCTCGAAATGTTTGGTCAATGTCCATCGGGTTGGGGGTTTTGATGCCATTTTTTCCACTTCCATTGGTTGACCATAGTCAGGTTCGGCAACATTGCCATACTTTCTTGTTCCATATGATCCTAATAGTAGATGTCATGAATATCCCTTGTCCTTTTCCCACATCCGCTGCACCATTCGTTCTTTATGGATGCTGACATTCAGTATTCCCATAAGGCGCCAGTTGAGTCGGTAATGGAAAGTAATTGGCTTTTGAGAAATCGTGCTACTGCGTGCTCTTTGTTTCACATAGTTCCAAGTACTCGTTGGTGACTTATATGGCATGCTCTCGCACTAGCCAGTTCTGGGTTTGGTCTTCTTCAAGTCAAAAGGCATACTGCACCTACCGTTGGTCTTTGTGGTGAGATCACCCTACGCATGCCGAAATCCTGACTTTTTACGTCAAAC
>UZAN01039611.1:65228-108127 GCA_900618425.1 Echinostoma caproni
AAGCGTTTTGTCGATGGGACCGTAACGCAATGAATAGGCCTAACGGGCGATAACAAGTGCTCCAGTAAGATAAAAACACCTATTGCAATGATAAAAGCGTACCCGATTGTAAACTTTGATGTGATATAACGGGGGCTGAGCATTTAAAACGAAAATAAAAGCAGTCAAATGGGATCCGAAATGATTGCTTCTCATGGCAGCTATACTTACAGTTCTTCTACGGATCAAACGACGGCTCTATACTTGTAGATAATGTATGCCACTCGATTCTCCTTGAAACTCGATTGAGCGAATGATGACAGAACAGGCGAAACTGCAGGAACAATGACATAAATGGAATTTAAAGCGACAATAATAACGATAAAAAGGACTCGACATCGTCAAACAAAATCAGTTACTAACTATTTTCAAGGACGATATGCTAACAAACCACGGTTGGTGTTTTTGATCATCTTGTGTATAAGCCGGGTGCCGCGGAGTGGCATCTTCCATAGTAATGGTNGAGTCCACATATTGAACTAGATGTTGGACACACCATCGGCGAGGTCCTACGAAGTCGAAACTGGTTGCGTTCAAATTGTATGATTGACGGGATGAACCCATAATTGTGCGTAAACACGGAGTCCCAATGACAGTCAGGTAAGATGAAACAATTGTATCTCATACCAGTAATCACAAGGAGATATAAAATCAAAACCAAAATAACACCAATAAGTTTTAAAAATGTGTCCGCTGCGTACGTGTTTGTTGCACATTTTAAACGTGCTACTATACCAGCTTTGTAAACCTAAACTTTAAAATCTGATCTGAGAAGTTACTTATCGGCATTAGTTTCACATCTGTCGCTTCAATACTCTTCTTCTCCAAGCGGGAAACATGAAAACTCTTCATAGATGCTAGGGTCAACAGAAAAACGAATGTTACTCAGTCACTTGTTTTGATGAAGAAAAATAGACAACCAAGCTTAATTGGCCAAATGCAGCAGTATTACATAGATCTCAAAATTAAACAGGTCACTGGTCGATAATGCTTGTGTGTTAATGCCTGTACATAACTAATATTGCAGGAGTATATGCGAGTTCAAAGCACTCTGAAAATACCATCTGTGATGTCGATTCACCCAATACACAAACGATTCAAAACTCGTTTGTATCAAACACTACGTACGGCACTCTATAATGCTTACAGCTGTCCACGGTCAGTTCAGGGTTCTGAGTGATAAACATACACATACACCATGGGGTTCGTTCAGCCGAATTGTGATCGGTCCGGTAGTTTGCAATAGGCGATGCATGACCTGCCTTGACCGCACACCGTCACACGTGTCGACGGGTTTGAACAATGCCGTCAAACCGACATCATTTTCCGCTTTAAACAAGTGAGTGGTAGTTACTGTTCACCCGTTTCAAAACCGGGTGGTGTTCTCTGAGCATCAGGTGGCAGGACCAGGATAGGTTGTTCCACAGGAATACCATATTTAGAGAGTGCGGATTCAGGGCGTTTACAACGGTATACTATCTGCAATGTCAAAATATTTTGAATCAGTAAATCATACACAGACTAGTGGTTTAACATACTCTTTATGTTTTATCTTACCCTGTTGCACTCTTAGATCATGGGTTTTTCGGTCGGCTATCCAAAAGAATCCAGTCAGGAGGTTATTTCTGTGTTGTGAATATATGGTTTGATGCATATGTATCCTACAAAAGTCTCATTGATCATGTCAAACCTCATTGTGACAGATTGTCTTTTGTTAGGTCCGACCTATCCAGCATATTTTTCAGAAAAAATGTAACCTAACATAGAAGAACTGATTCCACAGAATCCTGAGGTGCATTTTTGTAAAAGCATTTATATGGAACAATTTATCCGGGATGATGGATGAGCCTAATATCCCAGATTTATAAATTGCTTGCGTTGGCCAACGTAATTGAATGGCAGTCGATTCTTGTTTAAGAAGGTAGTTCGGTGGGTGGAAAATTCGTTCAAAAAATAACCCACAGTTTTCCTTTTCTAGTAGTTCCTCTTTCCTTCTTATGGTATTGTAAAGAGTCGTTATGGTAGATATGGCACAACATCTGAAACATCAGTGCCTCTTACACTACAATCAAAATGAGGTCTTCCAGACGAATTCCTTGTTTGGTACAAATTTAGGCATGGACATGAACAACGATATTCTGGGATGTGTAAACAGACCGATTCCTCAAAATACACCACTTATTTCGTAAACATTTTGGTTGGTGGAAACTGCTTTTGCGAGTATATATCTAGCCAAGAAGAAAATTAATGAATGTTTTGTGATAAATATATACATATATCTGCTGCTGGCAGTAAGTGTGCGATGTTTATTCGGTTCCTGATTTACCTAATTGGTACCATATTTTCCAAACCAGCGAACACAATAACCGAAAGGATCCAAATCTAACTTTAAGGAATGTATCTCGTTTTGTGCTACGACCTGATGGCCCAAAGTGATCTTTAGCTTCCCTTGTCCAAAATATGCTTTTGTATTCTGATAATATTCCATGCACAGGCAAATCAATTTAATCCATGATCTGACATTTGAATGATATATGAGATCAATCCGCATTGCTCTCCCTGTACATCTGATGGACAGTTCACCAGTAGAAACTGGTTTGGGAGGTCATCCTGTAAATGTGAGCACAATAGGTTCAGTTCAATAATGAAGATGCTCTACATACGCCATATAACAAGATACTCGTAGCTGGTTTGATGGTGATTTCTGCGTTGAATGTGAATGCGGACTGCATCTTCATGGGCAAAAGTCCTTAAGTTATGGATAAACTGTTATTTATTTGATGTACGGTGCCTAGTAGAAAATGAAGAAAAGAGAAAATTGAATTTTACCACAAAATATGTGGTAGTCTAACTGTAGTGGCCTGAGTGAGCACATGAACTGCTGGGCTACACAGCTGTAATTTCTTGGAATGTCTTGGTGCATATGGAGAGCGGATAAATGAGAAGAGTATCATTTTATAGCTTGAGAATAAATTCCTGTTTGACTGTGAGAGTTCAAATATGATAGCAGAACTTTGCTTTTCATTTTGTCTCGCTACAAATGAGCTAGTATTTATCCACTCAGTTGGCTGATGCATCCACGACGGTAACCGAGCTTCTCACTGTTGAATGTACAGTAGTTCGTCACTAATTATCTGAGTCTCAGTTTTTGAACTTTTGGTATTTTAGGAGAAACAATTTATTCCGACAAGACACATGCAGGCATTTCAGGTGTGTGTAGTAGTAAATCCATTACTTGAACACAGAAAAGGAATTTCCAAATCCAATATTCACATGTGTGATCAATTTTTTATTCATGTGAGGTAAATTAGGTGAATGATCGCACCAGCGGGCAAGGGATTATTTTTCAGGTTTTATTTTCGGAAGCACATGAACAAATTCGTGAAGAAAGTATCAGGTTTCACGGAAGGCCTGGGTTAAGGATGTTGAGTAGACTAGAAATTGCATAGTGCACGTTAAGCATTTATTCCATGAACCTGGTGTCATTCATTCAGAATGGTACACTCAAAATACCGGTGATCATAAGCTTTCTCTATGAGTGGTGTTTACAGACCCAAAGGTGTCAATGCGAAATTTCTTAGCAAACGCGGTTCTACCCATCGCTTTTCTTTGGGTGAACTATGCGTGTATTGTGAGATACTACTCAAATTTGTGGGTGCAGATTTTGATACGCGCACAAAGAAGCGCTTACTAGATTTTCACTGCATCCATGAGCAGAATAAAGAAATTTATTGTCGCATTTTCAGAAGAAACCAAAAGTCTTTCTGACTGACAATCAATCAGTGATAACGATACGCGCAAATGTTGTACATTACTTGTTTCATTCTGTGTAATCTTATCCGCATCCTAAGCTGTTGTTGTTAAAAGCAATAACTCTCCCCAAACGGGACATGGCTCTTTGGACTTGTAACACATTTACACCAGCTTTAAATAATGAAGTTGGGCCAAAATGTCATCAATTCACGGTTTGTTAACAAATTCAATGTATCGGCACAATGCTTTTCACAATCTTTGATAGCATGTCCTTTATATCCAGCATCATAAAACAATTAGTATGCTTCTGATTATCTACAGGATAGTTGAGTGTTTGTGTTCCAGGTGTACAAGGATTCTTTGATAATGAGGCTATTGCATTTCTCTGACCAACCATTGGAACACTTTACAAGACAATCAAGTACTTGCTGAATTTGATCCTTTTTGATAAGGACGGGACAACCAATGCCCATGCTCCTAATAAATAGCTGACAGGTACAATATGCAAGTAACTATTTTCTATGTCCTATTGAACATGGAACATGTAGGTAGTTGTCAGTCCTAATTGCTGTTATCAATTGAAGACACAAGAGTTGAGACGAGAAATTTACATCCTGCAGGCTGCTGAACTGACCGTATACCAGTAGGAGACTTCCTGCGTGCCATACTGGATTAATGCTGGAGAAGGATGAGAATAGAACCTTTATTTGGAACACACTATGGAAGCAGATCCACAAATACCATGTACACACTTAATCTCTATTGAAATATTCTATCGTTGAACATCATGCAATATAGGGTTTCTTCACAGATTTCATTGACAACTAGGGAACGGAGCACGGAAAATGTAGATTGTTGATACTTGTATTGAAGGCCTCAATCAAACTAATTGATTTGATATGATGTACAGAAAAAGGTTTGTTATTTCACTGAAGTTTGACTAAGTGACCTCGTAGTGCCTGCCAACTTGTACAAACATGAATACGAACGTTGTCATTTGGTAGGATGAATAACTACTGGTTTCCAAAGGTGAACAGTATTTGTTGGAGCAACGTAAAGGATTCATCAAACAGTCAGTTTTATGAAATCAAACTTAACACCTGTTTCATAAAAATCTACTGATTCAATTATTTAAACTTTCTCTTTGTCTTTCCCTGAAGCATTTTTAAAAGGTTGGATATGCTAAAACAATATTTTCATTTAACATAACACAGAACACTTGTTATTTCGCGAACAATGGTGACGTATTTTCGAAAATATTGACAGAAGCTTGAACGGTGACAAGCTTAATATAAACGATTGCAATTTGATACCAATCATTGGCAGAGCAAATTTATTGATGTATCTCAGGAGTGCATCTGAGTTTTTGCAAGTAAAATGCAAAACTGTTCCACACTTGATTACGGAAGGTCGGATTATTGTGTAAAACGTGTTTGATAAACAACAAACATTGATTATCCTTGTGAAATTAGGTCAAGTCAAAAATGCTTTATGCCCAATAATTTTACTACGAAGATATATATATGTGAAAAACGCGCTAATATATTGCAAGGATAGCATGAGAACGCAAGAGGTTTTTATCGTGGTGTGTGACAATTGTCGTGCGACCGCTGCATATCCCTAACCTCACTGGACTCTGTGATCTGCCTGTGAGGTATTGGGTTTACTGTAAAGTTTGATCAATGGATTCTTTCCGCTGCTGCTGCTGCTTAAATATCAGGTGAAGTACTTAAGCAGCCCTCCTGAAGGGTGTAGTGCGTTGTTTGCTTTATATGCAAACATCCAAAGTCACTTCACACTTCAACTTCAGTTCTTTACTCACGTTTCTGAATAGAACATCTTGAGGGATAGTTGTTATTGTTTTTAACATTTTTAAAATTGATTCCTGGCTTCGAAGAGAACGCTTTACCTCGGTGTTAGAGTTCATCTGGCCCGTGAACAAGGGTATAACTGTTTAACACAAACAAATCTGTGTATCATTTCCCCCTGAATACATATAAATGAAGCATTTCACATTAGATTATAATTGGTGATTTGAGAGGACAGTGATGAATTATGAGCACAAACTACTCGACAACAATTGCTTTGAGTAGCAATACACGCCCGGAGGGAATTTTTTTGTACGGTTTTGGGTAAATTGCGCGCATCTGTGATCCATATTTGTGTATGAAAGGTGGATGCGCATAATGACCAATAATACAGGGCAACGGGTAGGTCAAAGCTCATGATAAACTTCAGGATTACTTTTCACTCTAATGCAGTCCATGTAAGCTCCTCTCACACAACCAAGTCAGTATTAATCTTTGAACTCCGTTAGTTTCCTGATTGATCCACACTGGTTTTGAACCTGTTTTTCATACTTTTGAATCTGAATCAGGCGATTGTGGTAAACATATCGAAAACACTACTGTTTAACAGAACGCAATGTTTGTATATATTATAAAGTAGCTAAAGATTATATAAAGCTACCTCATTTAACACAATTCCCTTTTATTCATCCCCTTTCGGCGGATAACATTTATATGCACTTCCCTACACTATGGATTAGGCGAACAACTTAAACTCAACCCGTTGAGTGCATGAAACCTCATCCTACCTGAATTGATTAAGCACCCATGTTTCTACCCACAGTTGTTCTATAACCCTGAGGATCAATGTATCTTGCGTCCTTGCAAACTATACGAAAAAAGATCCGAATAAATCACGCTTTATATATGCAAAAGCAGATGACATCATCCTGATTTATTGGTAAGTTAATCCTCAGGACTAATCATCCATCCCCTCAACTCATGCGTTCACCCATTCGTAGCTCTCTCCTCACATGATGCTCGGTTTAGTCTCCTTACCCGTCCTTCCAACTGCTCTATATATTGCTTATGTGGTTTAACTCGTTTTTTTAATCGGCTTACTATATTCCTATTCTCACATGATTTCAGATTTTGTTTTTCTCTCCCTCTTTCTCCGCTCCGCTCCACGTGTATGCATACACCCACTGCTCCAAGAAAACTAAAAATATATATAATTCATGATTAGTTACACATCAATCAAACGGCTGTGTAAGGTCAGACCTACAGATCAATAATAACATTTCCAATTTCGTTGTACCGTCTGATGATCAGGTTACTTGAATCCCGTTGGTGATTTTCATCACTATTGAACTCAAGAAATGTAACTAATGTAAACGAAATGTTTCTGAACTAGACTCAACGCGTTTAGTCCCGGAGACGATTGTGCTCACCGCGTAAACAATGACTAAGCAGTAGAAAACCGTTTAGAAGGAAGTAACTTATAGTGACAGATATTCTGGAGATCCCATATTTAACTATAGGGACGATTACAGTATGTAAGTATTGGTGAGACATTACTAATACGTGTCTTCAGGCAAATGTCACCTACCATTTGGATTACTTCAGAATGATTCCATTTCACAATTGGATTTAATTCACAAACATCACGCTCAGCCCAAGTGAATAAGGCCATCAGTGCTTCAGTCATGTAAACTAAACTCGGTAGGCTGGGGCCACGTAAAAAGTAACACATCATCCGGTTGACTTCTTAACTCCGGAAGCTGATACATCTCACATTTTCATCCCAGATTGAGTGTTCCCTGCTTGACTGGTACAGCGGCATCCAGTGTAATGTTTTTGGGAAAACATGTCCTCGGTACCCAGGGAGAATAACTAACCCAGTGAACGACGTCTTCATGTTATTCACTGATTGACTGTGCGTTTGATGTTACCTGTGTGGGTCAGCCTGATTGGCACACTTCATAAAGTGCTGTCAGTTGCGGGACATGAAAAGCTGTTGTCAACATTCTGATTGATTAGCACTCTATAGCAATGTTACCATGAGTTTAAGTCCGAAATATGAGCTGGTATCTAATGCACGAATAATGGAGTCCTTCAGGTTGGTTATGATATTCGCTAAATCGTTATCTCCCAGTGCTTAATAACTGTAGAATAAAGTTGAATACTTCTCCCCATTGGCCACTTTCCGATACATTGCATACGCTTACATATCCTATGTATCGAAGATGTTTTATATTCACTTTGTAGGGTTATTGTTTCACCCACTCCCCGATCAAGTACAAGTAAACGGTGTCAAAATTATGAATCCAGTCCTTTTATTTGCACCCGAATATTTGGATTGGTTTATTTAACCTTCGTGAGTATTTTTTACCACACTGAAAGGTTTGTGCTTTAAGTTCATCCGTAAATCTATTCTGAAATCAATTAAATAATATGTGGATAGATATACGCGACACGCTAGTTGGCACAAATAAAAAGTGTATACAAGGTTGCACATAAACGAAGGTCAGTCAGGTGGGAAATGATAAATAAGTAAGTATTCAATAAGGTCTTAGTCGGTATCTCGACGATCTGCAGCAGGGTCGAGTCAGGTGTTTGATCAGTGAGCGATCCTCGTTCTGTTGTCAGAAGTACACAACAACCACAGCAATCCTCATGAAGAGTACAAATATAGCCCTACAAGTACCACGTCGCTGAGTAAAAGACACTGGCCCACCCTACAAGGAAATGTATGTGGTATACGAAGCGTCGTTTTACGGCATTGCCATTGCAGCATTCCTCTAGTATTCATTTATGAACTTTACAGGCTTACTCGAGAGAAATGGGCCAAAAGGTACTTTTTATGAGTGCGACAGCATCCATCAGACTGAGAGTCGAACGTGGAACGGTTTTCAAAAGGACACACATGGGAAACCCCAACAAGGCTAGGGAGATTGTTTTGAGTGTAAATACATATTTTGCAGATTTAAAGTGGGCCTGTGATCAAGCCTTGTCGTCGATGTTGGTTGTGTGTGATGGAATGTTATGCCTCTGTAAATCTCACTGCTTGCTCACTATTGCATACTGGCCCAAATCGGATGAGAAAAAACACATGAACAACTTCTTAGAGAGTGAATCAGCTTTCATATGTTATAGTCGAACACTTTTGGAAGCTTTCTGTTTGTTGGAAACATGTGTTCTGTTTCAAGCGAGGTGCTACTAGGACTGTACCAAATTTAAACAATGCGATGAATCTGTTTTCAAACGGTTTTGGGCATATCAGTCATTGCGATAACCAGTGAAATACGATTCTGGGCCGATTGATTAGATGTTTACATCTGCTATGAAAACAAAACGTGTGCAAGACAGATCAGCCTGCTGTCTGTATACCAATAAAAAATGATGTCCTCTGCCGGTCCATGATGCATAATTTAGGAGATGGGAGTTGAATCGAAAAACGAAACGAACGTTCGATTATTACTGCTCGTGGGCGACACAATATGCTCAAATATATATGAGAGAAATATGTAATTAGCTTTCTCAGGTTAGTGTACATCTACTTGTATATGGGAAAACTATATAAACACATGGATTCACAATGGAAGCTAAAAATAAAAGTCCTTACAGTGACAAACTATTCTCAGTATGAATTCTTTTTTCCAATGACTACCGCTTTTACTTCCATTATTCCGAAATTACCTGGCTTAAATACCAAACCTATATATCTTGTAAATAAAAATGATGAGCAGATTTCACAAGGATCGCTCTTAATTTCCGGATTGGACAGTGTCGTCGAAATCATTCTTATTCACTTACACATGGGAATTTCCTAGGATATTTACCTCTCAAGTTATATTTCATTTTAAAAAGTACACCCTCATTTTCAGTAGTTCGAAATAATATTCTAAAACGCTTTGTTGAAAAATGCTGATTTATGCGGAATCCTTATGGAAGCAAAATACGTAACAGGAAGCTTGTGTCAATGACTGATTCATTTGATCGAAAACTGGAAGTTCGAATTATTTTGAATTCAAATGTTAAATAGTTAGTTTCTGAAGAATTCCCATCGGAGGGGAACGGATCCTGGTAAACAGTGCAGTCCGTTGCGTATTTATCCTGACATGTGTGGGCGAAACGGAGCATCACACCACAGGTCACGCATGTCTTTCAACAACTGAATAATTTTGTTTGTTTTGGTGTCTTTGGGGAAAATCATAGCGATGAAATCGGTGAGGCTTAGAACGTTGTGACCTCATGTTTATAAACGAAAGGAGCCGTCAGTTGATCAATTTTCTTATCACAGCGAAGAAATTTGATTTTGATTGACTCACTGTATCCACCAAACTAATGAGTAAAACAAGTAACACTGGTATATTCAGCCCTATGAACGTTTCACATCATTTTCTTGGATCAAGAAGTGATCAAAATTTCATTTCTTTTTTCAAAACGTCTGTCAGTATGGCAACAGAACTGCGATGGACAAAAATCTACTGAAACAGCTTTCTAGTGATCAGAAATTTATCACATCAAATCACCTGATTTGATCAAGCTACCGAACGCGTGCGACCAAATACGAACAAAAGCCTACCATGTGTGAGACGCTTTGCTGAGTACTACATGCATGCTTTAATTTTCGAGAGGATAATATAATATACAGGAAGGTTACTAAGTCCGAGGAACAGGCTGGGTTGGTCTGGTAACATATGCATCTTTTTGAACGAATCAGTAAGTGAGGACTGACTGGGTACAATGATACGTCATTTGCATGTTTATAACATGATGTTCACTGTCATTGCGATGGAGAAGAGGCGATATTATTCTGTCATATAGTTTCTGTTTCATAGGAAGAAGATTCAGTGTGATGTACGAAACTTGTCTCGCAACGAGGATAACCGTTTAATTACTAAACCTTTGATGAGTTCCTTTCTCTCGTGTGATAGTTTCTTTCCTCTCTGGCGGCATTCTTCTATGTCACTGTGTCCAAGTGGATTACCATTAACTTCCAAATACTTCGTTTAGATTAAACTAAACAGGCAAATTAAATGAGCCATTTTCCTTTTGGATAGTTTTTGATCTCTATATTCCATCTGAATACTGCACGTACAGTTGTTTTACAAAGTTGAAAAATAAACAGACCAAATCGGTCGGGTTGCACATTCCAACACCTTGCCAAACAGAGTAGCGCTCGCCTGTGTCGCTTAACTATATTTCGATTGAATTCATAAATTCTAGCTGAACATTCTAATGATATATTTAGTTCTAAGTTTATGCTCCAGGTATACTTGAATTTTCCATAATTTCAGATCTATCAATCGCGTGTAAGCCCATACAGCATGTGAGAAAGATGCTAATTCACTGAATATTCCACACCACGCAAACTCACTTGTACTCACTGGAAACTAGTGCACTGGATTATGCATCCAATATTTCTGGGTTTGAGTCCAACACAGATCCGGTGCAGTCGCACCGATGTTACTTCTCTAACAAGGATAAACCAGGTTGTCCAGTGCGCCCATTGTTCAGTTATATGCTGACCTTGCTTGACAAATGCACTTTCACATACTAATTTCAACGCACCAATATCCTTCAAAACAAAACAGACCTCCAAAATTGCCAGAATGAATGATTAATTAGAATGTCCCTTGGAAAGTGTTAATAACACAATCCAGACCCTGGTGTTAAAATTCTTCCTGCAACGCCGAACTGAGCTTATTTGGTCGACCTGTTCAAACAGCAATAATGAGAGAAAATCTGTCTACTTTTTCTCTTTCTCTCAAGTAAATGATTTTCGTGTGATTGCATTGGCAACGGTTGTTAGCTGCGTTCAGTATGACGTGTAACTGCCACGGACAATTCGCAATGCCATTGTGCGGGTAACATATGATGTCTATTTCAATGCCTAAATTATTGATCAGCTCAAGAAGCTTCTGTTGGACGATAATCCATTCACTCTGCATTTCTGTCAGTAATGATATTAAAAATAACGGATGTGAACGCATGGAATATTACACAGAACAGGATAGGTAACCGAAATTGAAACTGTTGGCAAATGGTTGCATTTCAACTTAAATTGTTTGAACTCATCCTTGTCGACAATACCCTAATTATCACAATGTTAAGTGCCAGTAAAATGTATGAAATCGAAAGTGGAAGCCTGCAGTCGGTGCTGATAACAACAGGATGTCTAATCTGATTCGTCGACTTGATGTCTCCTGTTTCTCTTCACTGAGCAAAAACAAAAAGTAACTTCTCTTTAGCCACAAACTGTGTAACACTGATATGTTGCATTTTTCTATATCTTTATTTACCTGTGTTTTGTTGAGTAATAAGTCGTACGATCAATATTTTAGAATAGGATCCCATTTAAAAAAACACAAAAGATGGACGGTGCTGGTGGTGAATTTCGAACATACGACATTGGAGTTCCTGTTTTGGTGAAACTAACTGCTTAATCACAAGTTTGGATAATATTCTGTTCAGGATCTAACCAAAGGTTCCAAAATATTATTTTTCACGAGATCGGATAAAGTGATAATATATTTTTACACTGAAAATTCAATAACACTTTTAGGATGCATTTTGTGATGACACAAAATAGCTGTTCAGTATTATAAGTCGAAAACAGGCAATCGATCATTTCAATTACTCTCATGTCGACAAGAACAATTAACAGCCTTATTCATAATTTGGCCCTTGGGGAGATGGGCGAATTACGCAATGGAAGCACGTGCCACACTTGAAGGGAGGTGCTAATTAGTACGGTGGCATTAAAAATAGTGGATGACGGGGAATTCTGGGTTGTATGAATGGAGGCGGGCTGTTTGGGTGTCTGTGTGTGNGGTCACTTTAATTACTCTCGAGGTAAATCAGTTTGCTTACGAAGCACCGAGTTAAAGAGCCCCTTCAGGTACGTTAATTTATTTAGGGTTTCCAAACGGTGAAAATGAAGGAGTCTCCTAGCGGGTAAAACATTCGGTATGTTTCGGGCGAGATTTGAAAACCCCGTGAGAAATGTGTTTTGAAATGCACGGATCGCGTTTTTGTCATCGAAATTAAAACTGTAAATGGTTCGAGAGAATCAGCACATGATGAAATATGTAAGCATGAACTCCTCTGAAAGAAAACTCCGATTATCTCGGACAGTGTAAAGTGGATAAATGCATGCTACTTCTGGGGAGTAACAGCTAAATCTACTCTGTTACGGAAATTGTTTTGAAATGGAGACAATGTATACATATATATATATATATATATACATTACCAAACGGTTACCAACAATGGCACTCACATCCACTACGTATGGAAACATAACAGATAAGAAGTGCAATCCGTGTCTACTTGAGAAGGACACATGTGTGTGTGATAAGTTATTTGGTTGATAAAAATGCAGTATTTCTTAAACGCTTTTCACTTCAGTTAAGCAACTGGTTCGATGTTGATAAAGAAACTAGACCCATCAAATAAGAACCAATAATTCAAACAATACCCAATTCACTGAACAAAACGTTTGATTTTTTCAAGTCAACAAATAAAATTAAGCGTTTTCCTAACTTAAGTGGTTTTCAAACATAAATTATCACTATAAATAAACTTTCCTGAAAATTGTGAGTAAACTGATTTCGGAATTTGAACTTTGCTTTATAAATAGCATGAATTTACCACATTGTAATCTTGTTGTGTTTATTCTGTTTGAGAATGTGGCAAACGTTTCATTCACGTTCATGTAAATACTGAATAACTTGCGTCGCGGCTTCCGATGTGCTTTAATTCCATTTATGGAAATGCATTCTTTCAACAGATTAACACTGTTTTGCCCATACCGCTGTTTCCTGTCACAAAGGAAACTTTATCTCTCTAACGAATTATCCTCAACGAAACATAATCGACTCGTTTGGGGACCTGTCCTTTCCGGTGTCACAGTTTACGCGAGCTCCGCGTAAGACTGATAACCAATACAAATCACATGCTCCCTACTAAAAAGTTGAACACGAAATGTGCGTAGGCGTTTGAATCAGTCAGGCTAAAAACGACATGTGTTCTCCCCGAAATATGTTCTATTTGAGACATGTTTCTCATCCGTTCTTGGCCGGGAGGTTTACAACTACTATCCACATACGCACGGGCACATATGCAGTCCGTCTCGCTTCTCAGTAGATTGAGTTCTGCTAGTACAAAAGAATAAGTAACTTATTAAACTGAGTGAGTGTGAACGAAAATGCTTAGGGACGTGTTATTTTTCCTCGTTAGTTCACAAAATATTGTGAGAAACGAGAACATCAAGGTGAGAAATCTAACGTAGAGAACTCTGGACTTCATGTCTACTTTTCCATTCTGTGATATTAGCAGGAACTGCAACCGAGATGTTTACTCAGCAGTGTTCCCGGGTCAGGGTTGTCTTGTTGAAGGTGAAACATTTCACAGACGAACAAACCCACCGAGTTCTGCAACTAGGGTTCTATCATCGTTCCACATCCTAAACAATGTGCCTTTGAAGGTGGCAGAATCAGAAGACAAAATGCTTACATGGAACTCCAAATTACCTAATCAGGTACAGTGCTGCTTGGATTGATTTTCCTTTCCAAAAAAATGCATTATCCCGGATTAATAGAGTTCCATTTTCCTTCTTGTTCTCACTAAAGACATCAACATCTATGGCGTTCTGAGGTTGGACATAGGAAACTTTTTTTCTAGGAATTTTATTCTTATTCATGTTGCTCATGTCGAATAAAGCGCTTTCTGTCTGAGTGTCCAAATACATGTTTCCTTGCAAAAGTAAAAAGACCATATCAATCGCAGAAAGTAAATGCAAGCAGAAGTGAAGTGAGATTTTATTACCGGGTTTACAAGGCAGAATATTTTTATGAATATTGTCCGCCTGAATTGAGCAGGTGTTAGCAATTTTGTTTAGTAACTTTTTGTGGACTTAATCATTTTCCTGAAGAGAAAAGGTTTCAAAAGGCAGAATCAAGAAGCGTAAATTTTTGTGGGTTCAGTAAAAAACACTTATTTTTTTAGAGGCTTCAACTGAGATAATTGTGCCTCACAGTTTGTTGAAATGGCCTTATATGCAAACGGGAGATCAACAGTTATGCGCAGCTGACTCAAAAATGAGCTCGTCCTTCAATTCTACTGTTAATTGATTCTATGAGAGCTAGTGATTGGGTCATGTTAAAAACCATCTGGCTGTCAGCGATATTCTGTCGCTCACGCTTTGTCCGTGAGAAGCTCATACTTACTGCACACTACATCAGGTTTGTTATTTAGGCCATTTGTGTACGATTAAACAAATGTTTTACTATTTTGATTTTCCAATAAGTGTACTGATTTTTTTTAGCACTAAAATGTATTCTCCTATAGACAATTCCAAAGCCGAAAACTGATTTTTTGTATATTAACGTAGTCCCCATTTCCAATTTTCATTCTCAATTAATCCCTGACAATAGCGTATTAAACCATCATTCATTTTCATAGTTTGATTGGACAGTTTTATNAAAAGAATAAGGCTGTAAATGTAAAGATGAACAGAACATTATGAATGTGACCAGTTTGCATAGCACCATGAGAAGAGCATAAAACACAAAGTATAATTCTTCACAGGTCAACGTTGATCCTATCAATGTTAAGTGCATCGGTTGAATAAAATTTATTTTTAATGAAGTTAAATTTATTCACTGTGCTCGAAGAGTCATTCTCAAAAGGGTGAAAAGGACTGCTTCCAAGGCCTCTGAGTTGGCTGGCTAGTTGACAACAGTCAAGAACCAATTAGAAGTGGAATACACTTTGGAAAACAATTAGTTTCCCACTACCTTCATTTGAATCCGGTGAAGCTTGATTTAATTAGCGCAATAGGAGATTCATATATAAGAAGCCACATCATCCAGGTCTTAATGTCTAAATACAAAAATAGGTGGACTAAACTGGTGAAAGATATACAATTTGATTTTTCCAACCATTAGTTTTACCAAGCCTCGAATTGGTTAGTGGATGTTTGGCATGAACGTTAGTCGGTGATGAACGTTTAGCGAAGAACTCCAGAATGAGAGTACGCCTACTCGAGATATGTATTGCGGAATCACCAATGAATTTTAATCCTGTTATGTGGTCACGGATTTTGTGCAAGAGTCCAGTAACACCGCCATATGAAACAATAAGATATAATTTGAACCCTGGATCTTTTGCCTTAAAAATTGGCAAACTCACTTGTCAATGATCAGTTTAAGTATAGAGCGAGTCAACACGAATAAAATCCTCGTTTTTTATGTTTTAATTTAGTTTTAATAATTATTCAAGGTTTTGTGGTGGAAAGTTCGAATCAATTCAAAAATCATGACAACATTTTGTGTGAAATTGATTTAAAGATAGATTTGTATTTGTAGGTCAAAAATTATGAAATAGTTAAGATAAACATTTTAGATTTGATATGGTAATCATGCGGTTAGTTGAAGTCAAAGTATTTCGTGTAGAGGGTTTGAACGGGTGACGATATACTCGTTAAATGGTACAAGGACACTCGAAAACATATTGGAATATATATATATATATATATATATTTATGTATATATATAGTCTGGATCAAAACGTCACAATAAATACTATCACTCAGTGCTCGCCTTCTCCTTTTCAAATATATATTATACTATTTATTACACAGTTATTGACCTGAACCCTAAAACCCAATGTTCGTTTATTTTTATCCTCACAGTGAAATATGTTGCGCGTTTCGGAAAGTGTCGTTGGGTTATTCAGGATGGGATAAAGCTCCTGTTTTTCTGACAATGTTCCCAGGTGCACCTATTGAGCATACCGCCAAAGGAAACAGTGTGTATTGCGAGAATCCAGGATAAACTGAAAACACTGAAAAGTTTTGCATCAAGTGCTTTCCCATTTCAAAATGAAAGGAAAGACTCCTTCGAGTGTGTGTATTCTCCAACTCGGAATTGTTAAATGGAACCTCAGGATTCCGGGGATTTGACTAAACTGTACATGTATCGTGTAGATGGAAAATAAACAACGGTTTGATCACTTGCCCGGTGTCCGAGTGGGTAGCATGCTTACGCTCTGCCTGTGAGGTCCCGGACTCGAATCCCAGTTGGGTTAATGGATTCGCATTGTTGATGTAAACCAGCAGCTGTACGCTGCTTCTTAGCTTTCCGGTTTACGATTCATTTATTCTATACCTGACAAATTTATCCCTAAAATGTATTTGTCAATTGACATTTTTGATCAAACATATGTTTATGGTGAACTTTGGAGTCACAGTTAAAAATGACATTGTTTCGAAAATATGAGTATTTGGTTTTAATTGTGAAACGTCCAACAATCTCGTTTGAATTCTAACCCAAGCATGTCCGCCACCTACGCTTTTGCACAGTGTACACAGTCCACCAACCGAGCTAAGAGGTCTTATTGATAGCACTGATTATTAAGCGCACTAACAGATGTATATTGCACCCATCAGGTAACATTCAGGTCAACTGCCAAGAAAAAAATAATGTCAATGAATTGGCCTCATAGCCTAGCTGGTTGAGTGGGCAGCATCCGTGTCTGGGTTAAAATCCCCAAATTCGAAACACTCGAAATCACTAATTGTCTAAAGCAGCTAAGTTGCTCAAATACTTCACGATGACGTTTTGTAGAGTGACCATCAAAGGGGTTTTCTTTTGGGGAAATGCACAATCCGAATTCAGTATATTTATTCTAAGTGCAAAAAATGTGAGCTCCAGGTTTCGGGTTACAGTTATGAGGTTTTGAAATTGTCTTTCGAATTCTGGTCGTACATCACGTCATAGATATATATATCACTCATGATATCACTTGTACCTATTTGACCATTACCATATCACATACGTTGTTAGCGCAAGTTTCGGAGATCGCACGGAAACGTTAAGCAAGCTGATTGTTCTTGCATTGACATAATCAGAGGCAGACACTGTTTATCATTTCTACCTTTTATCATATTGATTCTATGAATCATAAGATGATTTCTGATACTTTCGGATGCAACGTGCAAAGTGAAATTTCTCCCTAGTTTATAAATGCAGGTTTGTAGGAATTTGACAGAATTCTCCCGTATTGAATTGAAGTTGGTATAAAGCATTAATTAAACCGCTCTGGGTTCCGACTCAATCACAAACATTCCTCGTAAGAGGTCATACCAGTTAGTACTTTCTCAGGATCAAAGTTAAAGGCCACGTACTCAGTGAATTTCTCAAACGTCAATGTAACCATGAAAACTCGTAATTTTTGTTCGTTAACAGATCAATGTTCAAGACACAGGAAATTATCCCTCGTTTTCTAACTGCAGCGTAAATTATATCAGTTCTTATTTGTAAGTCAGTTTGGAATAAATAAAAGACGTTTTTTTGCACTGCTTGCGAATAAATCATCATCCATGTGGAGAGAATGAGCGGCTTTTGTCAGATTGTTTTGTATTTTAACTTAGTGTTAGAAATATCTGCGAACAAGGCTCCAAATGGCAAACCTAATCCCATAAACAAACGACTTTTCGGTAGAATTGTCCATTGACACTCACTCAATGAGCGTCGTACGCCTCGTTCGTCAACCGTCCTCGCCTTGCGCTTGAGAACCCAGATTACTTCGCGTTAGTGTGAAGGATAAGAAAGACGTCGAGAACGTTCTTCTTTCTAGTTACCTTCTTGGCGAAGTTTCGAGCCGTTTAAGAATACTTCCTGACCGACCATTGCCCGCACATATGCGCCATCGGACGAACCCAGTAGATGCAGGCGAGTTCGAGAATAAAATAGTTGTTTTGATCCACGGAGTCCGGAAATTGAATGATTCAGACAATTCTACATGCCAAAAAAACGATTGTAAAGAGTGAGGGTTTATTCAAGAGCTCATTGGATGCCACATTATTTTCACCAATTAAGTCAGCCGACCTCCATGCTTAGCAAACTACCGTGGAAACGGCCCGAGGATAATGAAAATAAACCTGAATACCCCGGAAATGGTCACATCGGTCTTGCAGACATGGCATTAAAACAGAAGAAGAGGACCACCAGTATTACGTCTCAGACCGCTGTTGAACTGTGAAGTAAAACGGTGTTCACAGTTAGAAAACGGGGCTATCTCTTCCAAGCTAAACTCCACTTCCCTCTCCTTCTTAGCGGGCCCACAGAAGCAGAACCCATTTCCTCAAAAAATACTGCTGACTGACCACAGAGTGGTTGGCATAAATAACGATTCTAAACCCAGCGGATTCCTAAATGACGCTCCCCAGCTTGCTTTTACACAAAAGTACAAGGCTTCTTAAGTAAATTCCTGGGGTGCAAATGTGCTTGTGAACTGGTCAATGGGAGCTTGTTGCCATTAACGAAACTTGGTTGACTACCGATATTCTCGACTCTGAACGGTACCTACCCGGAATGTCGCTGCTGAGATGTGATCGTTCTACACGAGGTGGCGGTATGCTGCTATATTTCCGCAGAAACCTGCAATGTGAACCACTCGATCTCTTCGATGCAACATCCGACACACTTTGGTGCACAATGAGGCTGTCTAAAGACAATAATTGTTTGATCGGTGTAGTCTTCCGCTCTCCTGAATCCTCAGACGTAGCTAACGAGACACTCTTGCAGACTATGAGGAAGTGATCCTGCAAATACCGTCCAGTTACACTTCTTCCTGTTCTGTCAAATTAATGGAATCGACTGTTGCTGATTCTCTAATGAAGCATTTCGAGAAGCATAACATTTTTTCACCGGCCCAACACGGATTTTGAAGGAAACGCTCGTGCACCACGAACCTGCTACATGCTCGAGATGAATGGAAAAATCAGTCGACTCAGGAGAGACAGTGGATCTAGTATACTTAAAATTCTCCAAAGCGTTTGACAGGGTTAACCACCATATATTGCTGCGAAAGCTCCATAACCAGGGTGTTCGAGGACTGGAATTTCTTTGACAACTTACCCTATCGGTTCGAGTTGATGGTTCTCTATGGGGCTCTCTGTGGAGTTCCACATGGATCCGTACTCATTTCGTACCTATTCCTGGTATTCATAAACAACCTACCAGATGTCCTTGGAGAAAAGGCATTATTATTTGCTAACAATGCCAAAGCATAGAGGATGGTACAATATCCTGATGATTATGAAACCTTACAGGAAACTCTCGACGCTGCTTATCGATGGTCTATCATTAATAATATCGAATTCAAAGTTGAGATATGCAAGGTTATATTGCTGCTCAACAGGGGTTACTTTCCATACTAACTTGGAACTCGGCCATTACCGCATTCTCAAAACGAAATGGACCTGGGAGTTATCGTTCGTGAGGATCTAGGATGTTCTATACATTGCGCAAGAACGTATTTAAAGGCTATAAAAACACGTTGGATTGCTAAAACGTGTTTTCTGATCATTGGAAATAGACCTATTACCCCGCTGATTATCCGCATACACTAAACCACATATTGAGTATGCCATACAGGCTTAATACCCATGGCTGATTCGTAACCAAAAGGCACTCAAACGTCGACATAGAACAGCAATTAAAATGGTCAAAGGGTTACAATCGAAGACCTAAGGTGAAAGGCTGCAAATTCTCGGACTCTATTCGTCTGAATACCGTCGAATACGGGGGGACATGATCCTCGTACATCAAATACTACATCAACCAAACAACCCGTGTGGTACTCTGCTAACACTATCCAAGAATGATCACCTCTGAGAACATCCGTTTAAACGTTTGCTCCAAAAGAGTCGGCCAGGATGCCGGCGCCATTCCGTAAGCCTCAGAGTTTGTAATACGTGGAAATTTCTGCCACCACAACTGGTCCGTGCACCAACCATAGATTCACTCAAGTCACGACTGGATGAAGCATTGAACCACCTAACTTTTCAGCACCTTGAGTGTAAGTTATAATTTGCTATATAATTGTACTACCAACCGAACCCAGTGTGTACAGATCCTAAGGGAATCAGTAAGCATAAGCTTTAGTTTACCCATAATAAAATATGAATTTTAATGTGAACAAGAAGAGCAACTGTTTGAAATGTTCGGTGAACCCATCTGCACTCGCTCTATCGCGCGCATCCACAAAACCGTATGTGAAAAACATAATAGGATTACACGTGTTTATCCCTGTGATATTTTACTCAAATTTGCGAATCATTTCTATTTTTATCGAACTAGTTATTGTGTGCGTGACCACAACAGTCATTAGTTTTGTTATTTTTTGCACAACCAGAGCTCTTTCTCTTTTTTAACTCACCTAGGCCGTTTTTTCTGAAATCAAACAGGTTTGTAGGTAGGCGAGTGCGGGGGTGTCAATAAAGAGTTTCCAATCACTTTAAAAACACTCACACGTGGAAGCGAAAATCACGCTTTTCGTTGATCTATGGAGATATTATGTTCGTGTTACATGATAACTGTAGTTAGGGCAACATTATTCTAGCTGGTATGAATAACTACTGTGGAGTATTAAACATGTACCGGCAAAATTATTCTTCTATCCCTGAATATTTAAAGCCCAAATAGAAATATGCCACTGACAAACACATTACCGCGAAATAGATTGTAGCCTATATAAACCGGAAGTTGGATTAGTTCGTCTGATAGAAAACTCTAATTAGAATCATTGAGATATTGCATACATCGGGGAGTCAATGACTGCCTTATAATAAGCGTTGGGTACTTTCAAANTTCAAAGACAGTGACTGATAAACGGTCGTAGTGTGTAGTGTTGACGAATTTTAAACTGTTGCAGTTCCGGGTAGAAAATCATATTTTTAAGCAGGAAACTTTTCAATGATCAATTACAAGGAAAATAAGGCTGCTCATTCTCTTCGGATTTATCATGGGTGCGTGACATGTCCCCTTCATACGACGAATAAATTTTGCTAATCAAATTGAGTGCAACGAAGTAGCGTTCCATATGAAAAGCAAATTTTATTTGAGAGATAAACCCTGATTGGCTTGGGTAACTTCATATCCCAAAGAAATCTGAAAATAAGTGCTGTGGAATATGTTTACATTTATTTATGTTTGGCCAACATGTGTTATTACAGTATATTGATGTTCATCACAGCTCCATTTCAATGAAAGCTTTNGAAAGCTTTGTCTAAGATAGGTAAACCATGGTAAATGAAAACGACGCTTTATCGTTTATCAACTACCGCCATGCAATTCATCATATCGGTTTCCGAAATCCGGGTGGTTTTGTACTAAATGAAATTTTACAGTAAAAGTCCGAACATTTGTCTGAAAAACCAATAAGGGATTCCGACGAGAAACATTCGCATTGCTGGACATTTCACGTCGCTACCAGGGTATGATCAGACAACATTTGACATGGAAGGTGATACTCTTGACTCACTTCGAGTAAGGAGGTCGAACGTCAGTACTTGAACAAGGTAATTGCACTAAGTGTTTTTTGAAGTCGTCTTCATATTTGTACGTTCTTCGATCGACAGTACCAAAACCACCACAACAACAAAATAGAACACCAAATAATCTAATCGGACAGTTATCAAGTTAGGTCAGATAAACTTTTTCATTAGCTCCCCATCGTGCAGCTAAGAGCACTGTGCAAATTGAGCTACATTGGGGGATGTCTAATAATCCTCTGCATAGAAGTACTCAACATTTCACGGAGGCGTTTCAATTTTCACAGGCTTATGCTGTTCTCCTCCATGCATTTTAGTGGTAAAAAAGAAGAAAATTGACTGGGTCTTTAGAGTTTGCTCTGCTAGCCGAAGTCCCCTAAATTGGATGATTGCTATTTACTTTATTATTTTCTCTTACTGAGGCAGATAATGTTGTGCTACCGTGTCTACATTCGATATGCTGTCAATGTCGCTCATCACGAAATAGGCTTACACCATACTAGAAGCTGTAATATCCTAATATTCACTTGGAAAAATTGCTGCTTGTCAGAGATTTATACACAAAACATTCAAACGAATCCACAGAATGTCATAATAGCATTACAGGAGGCATCTCAGAAGTTTCTCTTTGCGTGATGTGTCGTGGCTATCATTACTATTTTTATTTTTATATGTCTTAGTTCAGACTGTGCCGAAAAAATCACGGTACAATAATCTTCCCCAGAAATGCAAAAGGTCCATGATATCCTCGGAGGCACGATAATGCTAGGTTGCTCAGACCCAAGCAGATGAATTTTCATGCAGAATTCACAACCGGAGCCTTCAGCTAATCAAAGCCTGACCCGCAAGGCGGCAGGGGCGGTGTGTGAAAATCACAACAGACTGGGGAGAGGCGTTGTTTAGTTCATCGGCTCTTTTGGACGGGGTCAAACGTCCAAGTTATCTATTACTCCTCGATACCCAGTGCAGAAGGTGACAACTATTACGTTTGTGTTTGTTGTTCGTACGCCTCTTCTTGGTTGGTTCGAAATCAGGGTTTTTACCCAACTCTATAAGGTGAACTGCCAATGGTTCACCGATACGGATATAGTGCGGATGTAGTGGGGAAAAGCCTCCGCCACTAGAGGACAGTGAATACGGATTTCTAAGCAGATGCTATTTGAGACACTTAGTCGTATGGGAGCATGCCGCGAGGTGCAAGGGAAGGGTGATCAGCCGCAACCTGAGACACCGTCTCCAGACAATACTGAGGTTTTCTTGGTACTCGGACTTTGACCACACGGTTTAACAAATATAATAATCTAACATAAGCGGATGAACGTAACCCTCAAACTAAGCTTATTTTTCACTCTTAGAATTGATTTCGTTGCCAGTTGAACTTGATCATAGGTTTGTAGTTTCCGCGATCATAAGAAGGTGTCGAGAAAGTAAGCTCCGGATGCATCGTACATATCACAAAACGCTTTTGTAAGACTTAGATACTTAGTTGTTATGAAAGAGTTTTCCGCATTTTCTAACCCAGACCTGTCTATATCTTGTCTTTACCTAACCGACTACAGCAACTTCATTTACAATGTTTGCTGTCCAAGAAGAACGGTTTTTGGTCGACGTGGCTGTTTTTCCTCTCAATTCTCGGAACAATTGCCTCTCCAAAACATGAGTACAAAGTATATTCAAGTAAAGTAAAGTAAGTAAGTATAAGTAAATAAGTAAGTAAGTAAGTAAGTAAGTAAGTAAAGTATATTCAAGAACGTAACAAAGGCAATCAATGTCGAACTTTGGCGACAGAACCATCTTGAACCCGCGAAACCATGCCAGTCCTTCTGGTCATAACTACTATCCATTCCCGGATATTGAAGATGAATCTCCCAGGTTCATCAGGGCTAGGGATACGCCAGTGCCTGATTCTTCTATGGATAACATACCCTACGAAATATTACTAAAGAACTCCAACGAGTTTACCCTTATAAGACGGGCATGCTAGATAGATTACAACCTTCGGTATTAAAAGAATGCTCCAGCACCCTGTAGTCTGTATGCTCCGACTTTTATCTTGCTCATCATTTAATAAATGACTAATGGAGAACCTTGAGCAGTATATTAATTCAAGCAGAAGTAGGAAATTTCGTTTCACAGTTAATAGTTTCGATCATCCTGAAGATATTCGGAAACAGGATTGTACGCATTTCGTCTACCCATTGAACTTAATTGATTGTAGTCCATTTTTCATCCTCCTGTAGGGTTACCCACTGATTCTTTAAAGTAATACATTTTAGCATATCAACGTTCAGCAATACATGTAAACCTGTGCGAGTCCGCTTTATCAACGATTCATTTGGAAGCATTGATAGCGATTCGCTTTTAACATTGACTCCAAACCACAGTGTCGAGTTGCGTAAGATAGCCCTCCTAAACAACCACACTTCCAATCAAAAGAGGTCTCCAAGCGTTTGTAACGAATTCTAATCAGTCTTTTGTCCAAATTGTGGTATCTGTAAGTCAGCATTTTTCTCCTTTCTTCGTTTTCACACACCGGAATTAGCCTGTTCTGATGCAGTATGCTAGAGTTCTCATGACCCATCTTACTGCTATTCAACTCGATATCTGGCAGATGTGGTGTTCGGTACACAACTTTCTAATGGAATCCCGTAAGGTGGAGAATTTGTACGTTCTCCTTGGTAGGGTGACACATACACTTCACAAACGATGTCCCACTAAGTTGCAAAACCTGTGCTGCATATTTTGGCGTTTGACTTCACCGTCCTCTCTTTTAGTCTGGGATAATCAGTATTGATATTGCAAATGTCAAAATGCTTTTCTTTTCTGCCCTCCACTTAAAGCTCTTATCCATTTTATTTACACTAGCTAAAAGAGTTCGCACCTGCCTGCATTTCCCTCATACGGGCTATTTATGTCCGCAACGATGTTTTCTGGCGTATTGTAAAAGGGGATATGCGTGGTATCTGGATCACTAAAACAATTATCCATGTGTCCTGGCCTACGACGAACTCTGATCATCCATCGTATCGTCTTCCAACACATTATGGCTTTTGATAAGGTTGTTTGTATTACGTCGTCTGATTTCTGTTCCACCCTTACCGGCGCATTACCTAAATCTATTTCAATCTACTCTACTGGGCTAGAAGTACAAGCGTATTGAAATACCTGTAAAGCGCACACAACTCCTTCAGAGTTTCTGATCTGGCTCGTTTTTTATATCACCTGAACCCTACTGTTTATTACTTATTCACAGCTTTAAGTAAAATCCTTACCCATAATATATTTACTCGTCTCCCTTGTTCGTTATCTGTCAAACATTGGTCAGCTGAATGTACGCACACCCCAGAGCACAATCAAGCATTGTCATGACTTGACTTAATCAGGCTGATCATTCACTGAGTGACAGATATTTGTCTCAGCAAAGTACGATANGACAAAGGAGGCAAAACGTTTCACCATGTACCACGGCTGAAAGCTAACATATACTTATGGGACACTAAAGCATTAACTTGGGTATTGTCTATCATAATGTGGTTGCTATGCCAATTGGAATGCATAGGATTTTATTCCCATGAGAGGACAATATATTTCTACAGTCTCTCTCTCTCTCACTTCCTTGTTATATCACATATTTAAACTAATTTCATATTCACACCGGCGGAAGTTCAACACTTTTCTATCCCCAATCTTAAAAACAATGCTATTGTACTAATTTATAAATATGGTTTCCCATGTGATTCCGGAAAGTCACGTCCCGTTATGCTTCTCTCTCGATTTTTGCTGATTTTCTGATACAGTAATTGAAGAACTGTCCCACACGTTGCACTCATCTGCGGATAAAGCCAATCATGAACATGTTCTCCCCGTTGTGTGCAGAAGAGATGTAGAAAATCATTCCTCTGTATTAGGATCAGGAAGTCATTATAGGGCATTTAGAATAGTTTTGTCATCCTCTTAGGACACGTACAATGTTTGGTCTCCATAAAACTTTTCTGTTGACGTTCACCCGAGAATGGTCGTTTTATTTACGCTTAAGCACCAGACGCGCATAATGTTACAGGGGTTGAATTGGAACGTTGGTATTTCAATATTCTATTATTAGAGGTCAAAACTGGACACGGACTTGGCTCCGCACCAATGAGCATCGTAATGAAACATTTAACTGATATTTCATATCGTCGGTAATCTTTGTGAGGGCGGATTGTTTAGAGTTGTGTGATCGGGAAACCTGCCTCAAGAAAGATCCGGGAAGTAACCAAACAGGTGGGGGTTTATAATATCTACTGACAAAGGCATAGTGTATATATCATTTATTAGTATTTAAAAAAATTGAAAGTAGGCATTATATTCCTAATCCTTCAGTGCTCTCACCTGAATATTCTCATCTCACGATTTGGCTCGGATACCGTAAAATAAACAGCCCTTTTGATATATAAACTGTTGTATCCTAAGACGTATCAGGATGAATTTCTTATTTTATTTCAGAATTTCAATTTTGTGTATTGCATCTGACCTGAAATGTTTCTTCAGAAAATGCTAACATTCCCTGATTTTCAAAACAGTTTCAGATTTTTGGCATATCTGAAATTATGGAAGCCGTCCTGGAAATTCAAATTTACAAGTACCAATAATCCTGAATAACTGTATGATTTTCCGATCAAATTTACTTTTCAGGAGAACTATAATGCTACAAACCTCTCAGTTTCTGCAAATGTTGCGTACGATTTATAAACATAGGACGATGATTATCGTGTTTAATTTCTCATTGATGTCCTCGACGCTGTTTTTGATCGACCATTGTTTTCATCCTAACAGAATAATTGTATGCTTAAGTACGTCTATAGCATCAACATATCACGCTCTGGTTACACTGAAGAGATATTCTTAGATTTAAGAGGTCTTATCTGCCCTAGTGATTCAAGAACTGTATCTACAACGAAGATCACACTGTTCAGTCCTTCAACACAAACATCACATACGGTCTGCATACTAAAATATCACAAATCAATCAAAGTCACACAATTGGTTACCAAACTACATGTCCAAGATCAAAATCATTCAGTTACTTTGCTTTGTTTCCTGGGGTCAGTATGAAAGAAATAACACCAATTGAATTCGGATGGAAGTTTTAACCTGTTTTTATTCTGTCACCACTATTTATGGTTTACCTAGTGTTGAGTCTGATATTCAGATGCTGCTTCACAGGTTTCCTTTTCAACCGTGTCCGTTACGATGTGAGTGCGTCCCGAATCATTAGGTGCGAGAGCTGATGCTACACAGCTCTCTAATGAGAGCCTTTAACTTCAGATACTTTTGGACGCATATCTAGGCAGTTTCACCCAGGGAAACCATATTTATCCACAGACTAATACTTACCATTGTTCCCCACAATTGAGAACGGAATATGGGAGGGGCATCAACAAAATGCTGCTCAATTTTGTTAGACGGAAGTGAGAGGTACCTTTTAAGTGTCTTTTGTAAGTTCCTCCGCAACTGTTTTTTATTGACGGTGAAACTAGAAATATCAAGAATGAGATTTTAAATTGCTGTAATTGTAACTCCGATTAGTTTTACGCCGATTGTTAACTCTGGGTGTTAGGGTTTCCTTTCTGGTGTTGCGTTTTTCGGTGTTTATTTTATCTTACAGTCGACATTGAGGATAATAAAAATTCTCGTGACTGTTTCTGCTTGCATTTATCTATGGCAGAAGCAATTTGTTTGTATATAGTGCACAGGATGTTTTAGTATCCAAAACAAGACCACCAATTCTTTGGTATTGTATTACAAATGAATATCAGTTTACATTTGGCCATAACTTGGATTGAAAATAAATCCTTTTGAATCTGCCTATTGATTGTCCGTTTAGAATGGCGCTCGCTTTGGCCTACACACTTTACGTGCATACAACTGCGTAAACATTCTCACACGAAATTTGGGTTTTCAGGGAACTCCGCACACACGTACACACACACTACCGGAACCGTTGCGGTCGACATAAATAGCTCGTTTTTAGCCACTTTCATAACTGTTCAATACTGAATTAGCTTGCTTTGATTTTATAGACGATATTGATATGAGCTATTTGTCGAGTGTGATTTAATTAATAAATCAAATCTCGGAGATCAAAATGGTTTATTGGTTTAAATGAAAAAATAACCGCTATGACAAATATGCTATAATGGGATGTAACAATCAAATTTTAGATGGATAAGAATAATTCATGAATAGTCATCAAAATTGCAATTTCTTTCCACTACTTCATCGCTTACTGTTACTTTTCGCAAAATTATTTTCTATTCCATAAGCAATCCTCAATTTTGATCATCGGTGGATATATTCACAGCAGTTCTCGCAGACCTGTTTGAGGGCAAATCATTTTAAGTCAGAGGTTTTCTAATTATTTTCAGCCATTAGTAATGGAACAAACGACGTATTTGGTCATTTGCAGATATTTCATTTCACAAAATTGCAGTCTGGCAATTAGGAGGCTTTTTACATTTTTTTATAGATTTCACAGAATTTTAAAGGCTTATGTTCAGCAATGAACTCAGAAGGAGTCTACGGTAGGGGTAGGTGAAACAATTCATGCTCCGGGCTAATTTCCTTTTAACGAACTCGTAAAGAGTAGCACGAAAAGAAAGTCTATTAGTTATACTGAAATACTATTGAATGGAGTATCAATAATTTTACTGTCTTTTTCATTTTTATTTCCTTTTATTAAATACACATAATTTTCAGGTAGAAGAAGCGGTTATCAAAAGGCTGCCACAAGACACACAGAGAAAGGTGGAAGTTAGGCCGTGCTGATGGCATTCCAACACGCCCTCCGGGTTGATAACTTGATGAAGTTGTCACCTTAATACCACCGATCTAACCAGATATTGCTTAACAGCATAAACATGTTGTTTTATCATATGGTTGTGTGGAATAAATAATTGTTATCTACGGCTTTTTCCCAAAGAAGTTGCAGCTAAATCTGCCTCTGTGTCAAGCAAATAATGTCATGTTTGCACTTATTAACAGATAATAATTGCCTCCTAGCGACTGCAGTAATCTTTCATTCATATGGTTCCATCACAACCCCTCCATTTACTGCTTCAATAATTGTGCTCATCACTCGTTCTATGAGTGAAAAGTAAATTCCAGTGTACAACTGTTCCAAACATGTATAATTTAGGCAGTAGTAATAGGTTAATCATGTGTTGGTTATTTTAATAAATAATTTCTGATCTAGACATGATGTACTTTGCAATTTAGTGTTTTGTCTCATGTTTTACTTTGCATTATTCGTATTGGTCCTTTCTCAACATATGACTATCGATCATATCACTGTTGCTAGTAAAGAGTTCTTATGAAGTTAAAATTTATTCTCATTTACCTTAAGTTAAGACATAATAATACTTCTGGATTAACGAAACATTGGGATTGATAATCTCTCCAGCTATATGAGGAACGCGTTATCAACCGTGTCGAGCAATACACGTTGCAGACAATCATTAACAACCTGACAGAAATTTTGCTTGAGGAATTAAGTATACAAATTATGTGATTACAATGTTGTGGTTAAATCAGCCCATTCCAAATCACCGATTACTTGCTCATCACCTGGGATTCTAACTCACAATTAAAAGTTGCAAGTAATAACAAGAACGTTTACCGTTTCGAGTCCAAACGGATAGAAAAAATGTAGAGTACAACTGGCCATAGTCTACAATCTTCTCTTTCCACATATATGCATGCCATAATTTTTTCCGTCTGTGACTCATGGAAAGAAAAACACCTGGACACGCATGCATATTTCAATGTGACCGTTTTGAGAGGGAGACGATTGTCTAAATATTAAATGATAATGTGAATATGTATAGAAATCGAAAATAGGATTTTAGTAAGAAACCAATTGGAGAATTTATGAACACCTTCATTCGAATGTTTAAGTATTTTAGCAGAAAATTTATTTCGGATAAAATGACCATAACAGGCGCGCTTCGGGCAACTACATTCTATAGTCCAGCTATCATCTCTTTATGAGTTGATTATATTCTGCTGACTGACCACTTACTGTTATTAGAATGCTCATTCTAAGTTACGCCACCACACCAATAAGCACCCACCAGGAAAATCACAGAGATATAGTCAATCACTGAGTTGAACCCGTGTCACTCCCTCCAATGCACGGTCATCTTGAGGTATTCACAAGTTCACAGCAATGCATGAACAGAAGCTTCTCAGCTGTTAGCATTTCATTCTCGTTACGCATGTGGAATCCAGTAGAGTGGAATTTGGACTATGAATTGACAGATTATTCACTGATCCAATCTTATCCGTACCATTTCCTGGAGACCAGACACAATTGTACACGGGTGATTTCCAGGTATTTAGGAATTACCCAATTTGATATTTGCTTGAAGATATTTTACAAAGTAGCCCGGAAAGATTGTGATATCTGATCATTTACACAATACTTGAATATAAACAGGACACTTCTTCTCGATGGCATTGTTTTTTCTCGTTGCACCAGCGATCAAATAACTGAGACTCAAGATACGTAGATGTGTATGTTGTATGTTGTACTCCGGAAGTTATCTGAAAGTTTTCTAACATACCATTTCAGGTCTATGTGCGTTAATTCTAATGCCAGTGCCTTATAGGATTTGAATATTTGATTCAACACAAATTAGGAAAAAAATGAGTTTATGGCATAACATGCCTAAATGACTCAGAGGTTTTATGAAGTATGACAACTAACCAGTGTCAACTCAAGGTGCTTCAGCCAATCGCTATTAGCAAGAAAAATCCGCAAGTAGCTTAAATTTGTCCGGTTGGAATAACTTGAGTGAATTCCATTTAATCTCTTTGATGGATTCCTTTGATTCAAGTAAAAATCAATTTTTAAACAAACACCTTAATGAGCTGTGTCATAAATCCGTGTAACAATTATTTATTTATTATGATTATATATTTATATGATATATTATACATTTCATTATTATAATAATATTATTAATAATAATTGATTAATTATTCATTAATTAATTATTTTTATTAATAATATTGCACAAGAATCCAGCGAACGGTGGTCATTTGATAGGAGAAAGCGAGAAAATTACTTGGAATGGAATCGAAACGTTACCTCATTAGATTTCCGCAAAATTCTTTTTAATTAAATTTGTGTATAGAGTAAATATTATTGTACATTCACGATAAACCAGCTACTGAAATCAGAGGTTTACTGGAAGTTGTGTACTCAGGGAACACCGAGAGCATCAATGATGAATTTTCAGCTTGAGAAAACGTTTGGAGGAAAAGGTCATATATTCTAAACAAGGGTATATTAGGAATAAATGGGTATAAATTATCATAAAGGAAAACAACAAAAATGTAAAATGGGGCATTTTTATCTAAATTCTTGTATTCTTATTACGTAGTTCAAGCCTGGAAGAGATATTTAACTGGTTCATGTTGTCACACAATACGATTAGTTGGTGGGGAGAGTTTGGTAGGTCGTCATTTCCTCCCGATCGTTCTGGGTTGAACAGGCGATCGTCTACAAGAAACGACTTGTGTATTTCCATTAGTACAACCTTGTCAAAGAAGGTGGAAGCTATGGAACAACTGGGTTAGATGTGTTCTATAATAAGATCTAATGAATCTTAATTGAGTTGTGTCTGTATGAAGCCTTGATTATCAACAAAGTCATCAAATAGTATAATTTATTAGGGATTGAAGCTACCGGCGATTTTCAGTGAGTGAACGAGGGGAATACATTTCGTATAGCGACCAAGAGCCGACTGAAAATCAAGTAGATCATATCAATTTGGTTCAGGTGAACATGCTAGCCTTGTTATCAAATTACATGGAACAAAGTACACCTCAATACATGGTTGTGCTTTTGCACAGCTGAATTTAAATGCCAGTAACTTTTGTCGATTACACAAAAGTTTACTTTTATTCAGCTTTTCCTAAATTTCGCTTTAAATGCGACGTATTTTATTTTGCTTTTTGTTCTCAATATTTGTTCCGTAAACGGTTAATACGATGAACAAATCATGACTTGTACTGTGAACTCTGGTTCTCAATGTATCAGCTAAAATAATTTGATGTTTAAGTGGGGGTTTTGGCATAACCAAGAATCGATCGTTTTATAACGGATGTTTGACCCATGAAGTTCCGCTTGAGTAAGCTTTCATGTGCACATCTCAAGCATGTCGGCGATGAAACAGCTTTACTTTTTGTCGCCAACTCGTTGATGTATTAACTCAATGAATCTGAAACAGTCTGACGTTTGCAATAACCGAGGAATTCATAGAAATCTGTTTGCATTTACTGTGTGTTGGGTTGGATTAGGAATTCTCGCTACAGGTCCGTCAAAATGNNTAAGATAAAGTAATTCTAAAGTAATTTTGATTTCTTGTGAGTTGATAAAGAAAAACTGACAAAAATACCCATACAATGTTCGGTCATCATTAAACACTTGAAGTATGATATCCCTCAACGAACGGTCTGTGGCTATAGGCTAAAAATGTAACTTAAATAAAGCTTGAAGCCGGCAAAGACTAATGATCAGTTCTTTTCTTTTGCTCGCACCACATTGGCATGTAGGTTGGATAGAGTTATTTAGTTTCTCAGTGGTCCTGAATGTTTGATGCGTACCATTGACTGGTTGGAGCTGTCGGTTTTAGTAAGTTCAAAGTGAAATAAACAGCGGTGGAACGTTTTACCAAACCAAATGGACTTTGTTCGAAGCGATTACCAGTAAAACGTGTGTTTTGTGTAGTTTTTTGGCTCGGAAATTGGTCTGCGTCTACAAACAGCAGAGCTTCGTGAGCGGCACCTGACAATTTTGAAGTTACCGAACCCATAAAGAATGTTAGCTTCACAGTTATAATAAAACTAATTAATGCCAATAGTTACACTCGAAATAACAAAATTGGACTTCTTGATTTACCCTTTTATTGAACTCTGCACAACTTAAAAGTCAATCTTGCTACGGCATTACCAGGTGCTAAACAACAAAACGTTCTCATACCCCAGATGCGTTCTTCTTGCGGTTTCAACAGCAGAAAGCAATGGTTTGAGGGATATTTGGTCCCTAAAGAATGTTGCATTCCACTCAACGCCGAATCGCTGTCACCTAATTTGCATTTTATTCAAACAAAGCATTTAAAAACAACCAGTTCCGGGTAGTGTGCTGATCAGCACCATGGATTCTATCTTACTTGACACCCTCGAAACAATGAGGTTGGGTATCTTGGTTCACATTCCTGTCGGTGTGCATGATTTTCGAATGGAGTTCGCCAGAGTACATTTGTTATTGATAAAAATTTACGAATTACAGGCAGTTCTGTGATCCTGGGTAATTGGTTTGAACAATGGAACCGGGATATGTGAATACTTTCGAATAATATTTACCTGATTCGCAAAAGCGGTGTATTCCTCCGGGATATCCGTGAACCTAATTCTTAGCGAGCGATCTCGATAAATTATAACCCTTGATTCCGAGCATACACACATCAATGTCACACACTTTTTTATGTGACGTGTTTTACAGACAGGTATATTGGGGCAAAAGCGCAGGTTAAGTCCATTATGCGCTCCGTCGAACAACAAGTTGAAGGCCTTGCTCTAATTCACTTATTTCCTTTATCGTCAAATTTGTCAAACTACCTCGTTTTGGTAAATTTATCGCTTCATTAAAATGTTCATCACCCCAAATTTTCAGGATTCTAGCACTCACGATTGAACCGTTATTCTTTTGCCTCCAAAATGAAATAACCTCTTTTTAGTCAAGAGAACAACTGAAGTCCTTTCTGGCATAAAATGTCTTTTTCTATAGTAAACAGAAAAAACATCCCTCTTCAGCAGCAGTTCTTGCATCCATCGTGTGTTTGCTGTTGTTTTACTGTTTGGCAGACAACAGCCTAATTGTTACTGTGGGCTAGTGTCCTCACTTCGTCAACTGCCGGATTGGCTTAAATCCTCCTTCAAGTCTTATAGGTCATTCCTTTTCTGTCTGTTCCACATATCTGCTATGCTGAGAAAAACTAATTATTTGTTTGATGAATGCAAAGTGTTTTCAGGTTTCACTGAATCCTAGTCCAGACAACGATACGGTGTTTTATGCATTCTACATTTTAAATGTAAGTACACTCCCAGCGTGACTACACTTCAACGTGTGCCAAATTAATGTAGGCGTTTGAGAAAACATTCAGCACACACCAAACTACTTGAAGGCAGCCATCTTGGAGTGAATAACCGAATACATGGTTATCCTTCTTCTAAGTGATAGTATACATAAATGAGCCGTTTTGCATCGTCATAGATTATAAAGCACATATTATGTTCATCAACAATGGAGGAAATTTTCTAGATACTTGTAGCAATATTTTTATAACTGTTTTTATTCGTTTTACCATCTGAAAAGCTGCCAATTCTGGTATAGGATTTCACCTAATCAAAAACAAAGCATTCAAATCAATCCTTGTAGCATTACATTCACTTCTACCGCTGGATTCTCTGAGAAGTATGTCTGTGCGAGTACATAGGCATTTGGGATTTTCTGCATTGCGTGACCCGTGAGGTTTCGTAACGACCAAAAATATGCAAATATGCCCAGTTGCATTTGTTAAGAATTAACTTTACGTGAATCACATTTTTTTGGATATTGAATACGCGCGCGTGAATCCGGAGTTTTGAGAAGGTTTTCAAATTATTATTAGTAATAATTGTGCATTTCATTTGATTTTTTCATTTTTATTGAACATTTCATTGTGTTTAAAGTCACATTGACTTGATTCTCCGTGAATTTTTGAAACTAATATGTGACATTGGTTTTTAGTACGCTACATGTGTATCAGGTTGACCTATATCCAAAAAAATGGATTTAAAGACCTGTGATCATTCGATCGATCACTGTTAAGTTGAATGGTGAACGTCATACACTCTTAGTTTGGATGTAACTGCAAGTCAATACTTCCGGAATGGATACAGATTGATTGCGAGCGCATTGAGCAAGGAAAGTGTCCTTGATTACTCCAAAGATCAGCAAAGTCAATGATGGAATGATATATCGCAGTGATAAAAGGTCATGGGCGGAATAATGTTTGCCGATGAGCACGTGACTGAAATCTGAGGACAGATTGAATCAATCGCAGTTCGTGCTCGACCAGATGTGGAAAAGCAAAGAAATAGGAAACGTTTTAGCGTAAAATCATACTATGATATTACTCACGCAAACCCTGATCAATACCGTTAATGAATATCATACAACAGATTTTCGATGGAGAATATTCTGTGTGATTGCATCAGACGTTTATCAAGCTAAAATCAAACTTTTGGCTACATCCCAACGGATTTTGGTAGTATGATAATCAAAGTTGTAGGTGCAGTAAATCCATCGCGTTATTTTGGATGGTGATCTGAACGTGTTGATCTTTACCAAAACGTGCGATGTGTTCATACATGAACATTTCGAAAATCACCCATCTGGCGTTACACCGCACCATTTGAAAAAGGTATTCACGACACCGGAGTCTGTTTTCTTCACGTGCAAGAATAATCCTTGGTTATCACTGATAACTTTTAATCACACAATAAGGTAAAACGAATGTGGCGATTGATTTTTGTCCAAAGCCATTAAACATTATCTATGAAACCCCATGAGACAAAAAGGATGATAAATATAAGTGGTGAACTTAATTTTGGCCCAGCTTGCTCCCCCCCTCCCCTACGCCGGGCAGTGCGATCACATTTTCACACTTATTTGAACTGTATCACTGTGTGTGTCCCCGGGTGTGTGTGTGTGCACGCTAGCAGAGAGTGACAGCCCAATCGAACCGCGCTCCTTGCAACCCAAAATTGTATAACGCGTAGAGCGGGAGACAGAGAGAGAGAGAGAGACAGTAGAGGCCGGAAGAATGTCAACATTTCCAAGACGAGGATCAGTGTAGATGGAAATTGTGTGGAAGCTACAAACCAAAAAGGCCATTCGGTTGAACGGATTCTGTTTCCTTGTGATAAGCTATCGTGACAGTGGACTGCTCTGGGAAATGCAACCTGACACGCTCACAGAATGTTATTCACCCTACCCTTGTTTCCGATTGCAAAGGAAATTCTAACACAGCTCTGCATTTGCCGAGCCTTGTTTGGTCGACTGCAAATGTCGCCCTTTCAAATAAGTCATGCGGGAGAATGAAAATGTTGGAGAATTATATGTCTGAACAGGGAAATTTCTTTCAATCCCGGGAAATTATTTGCCTTTGAGCGTCCAATGAGAATATGTGGGTTTTCCGCTGGTAAAATTGTTTTTTGAACCTGGAAGGAGAGAGCTTTCTTCAGGTAATCCACTTGCATTCACCACACTAAAACCTTAATCGTCAAAGTTTTCCTATGTATTAGATGTCAAAATACTTGGTTTTTAAATTTGGGAAATACTCGTGTAATGAATTACCCGCAATTGTTCTGGAACTAAATGAACTTGTGTTCATCGTCCCGTCTCTAGCAGCCAATCATATTATTATTGAAACCTGAATTTTTCAATTGGCATTTGTTTTGTTTCACCAGATCTATTTTGTTACTGTTTGAGTAAATCTGAGCCAATTAGCAGATTTGATCATGGTGACACTCATTCAATGACCCTTAAATTCGCTAAACCCGGAAACCGTAAAAGGCCGCAATAGCAAAACACTGTTCTTCATACTTCGTTAGATTTTTGGGCCTGTACTGCTGTCCCAGACATTGTCGTTTACTAGCCTTGAGTGTATTTTATGAAATGCCTCAAATCGATGACTTATTGAACGAATAAAAAATAACCGAATTCTCATTGTGTTCACAAAATACTTCCGTGTGGGTGTGCGAAGAAAACAAGAAGAATATCTTTTCAAATGTTAATTGTTATGCAGTACCATCTATTGAGCAACAGTTTGAGAAAGCAAATAACTGACCAGACGAGCAACATCTAGTTGAAAAATATCAAGATTCTGCGTAATCCAGCGACTGAAGGTAAGGATGAATGTGAACACACAATTATATATGCTCAACTATCATCGTTCCACCTAAAACATACATGTTTTCCTGCCGTCCATATACCGAATTGTATACGTCCTCCACTATTTTTGACGCGGATCGTAATAACCACACATCACACTAGAAAAACGAGTGCAACTTGCTGATACGGGGGCAGATAGGTTGTTATTCCGTTTCAGAGGGTGTGAACAGCAACCCCCGCAGATTGCCCAAGGATTTTTCTTTAAACCACTCAAAGCACAGAGGCTTCAGGAACTAAGCGCTGCTGACGTGATAGCTAACCGCATGTACATAGCTCATCTGCAATACGATATTAATTTTCCCACCATTCGTCCTTGCGTTTTAATCATTGTAAACACCCAATCAGTGTCTCAAATCATAAATGTTGAGAGATTAATTGGGTGTTTACAAAGATGAAAAAGCAAAGGCGGATTGTGGTCGATTTCACCTTGTATTATAGATCACCTGTGTACGTGTGGATACTCCCAACCTTTATAATTCTGTCTCTGAAAGCCTGAGTAAAGTCGGTATTGGGTGTCTCAGGTTGTGGCAGTCACCGCTCGATCGCACCTCAGAACATGCTCCGATATGACCAAATGTCTCATATACCATCTGCTGAGAAAGCCCTAATTACTGTTTGTTTGAGGCGGTGCTTTTCCATTAAAGCGAGAAGACAAAAAGCCTAAATCCCCGCTATATCCGGTCAGTGAACCACTGGTAGTTCACCTAAGGGAGTTGGCTAAAATCCCCGATTTGAAACCATCGAAGAACGGGCAGACAGGCTACGCACCTTCCTGGTAATACTAGTTGTCACCGGCTCGATTGGGTATCCAGGTTTATGGGATACACTGGACGTTTGACCCCGTCCAAAGGATCCGACGAACCATACAAGGCTCTACAGTGGATCGCGATTTTTACACACCACTCTGAAGCCTTGCGGGTCAGGAGTTGTTAAGCCGAAGGCTCCGGTTGTGAATTCGGCAAAAAACATTCACCTGCTGTGATCTGAGCAACCTATTGGACTCGCGCCTTCGAGATAAACATTGGCGTTTTTATAAAAGTTATTGTATAGCATTGTACAGCATAGATCCAAAGATTTCATTCAACCCGGTGCGAGCAATGCCTAAAGTTAAAAACACCGGAGTACGTAAGATAATTTCTTCACTATTGACGAGATAATATGCCCTGTTATGAAACCCAAACTTCAAATGCAACCTCAGCTTGCTCCAATGTCAGTGTTATATCATCAGCATCATTGTACATCGTAATACAGTGAAGCAAACTTTACTGATCACCACCAAACTCAAAATGCATACAAGATAAGTGAGAATGTGTAAGGAGGACAGGGATTGGGCCTATTTTTAGGGACGGAAAAAGAAAGCGAACCTCTATGGTCAACATATAGAGCACACAGCCCNCATGACCTTCAGTGTCTCCAACCATGCGATTTTTGGAGTCTTTTGGATCCCAACCTGGAAGACCAGAGACATCTACTCTACCCAATCGCTCTGTGCATTTCTGTATGCCTCGTCTTCACGTCATCTGCTGATCTCCACGTGACTTTCTCCAGCTTGTAACAGCCACTGCAAAGAAGGCGCGCTGCGATAGGCGACCGTTGGACATACGTAAAACGTGTCCTAAGCAACGGAGCCTACTGAGCTGGATTCGATGAGATAGCGAGTTCTTATCTGATATATTCTCAAACACCCGAGGACTAACTTCTGATTTACTAACCCACTCACTCCATCCCACTTGGGTCAAACTAAGTAAGCATCGATTGTCGAGCACTGCTAAACGACGGGTGTCTTTTACCCGCAAATTCAAGGTCTCACAACCGTAAAGTAGAACTGATTGTACATTGGCGCAGTATACGTGACTTTTCAACTTCAGGGAAACGTCACGTCGCCGCCACAGGTGTTTTAGTCCTGCGTACGCTGCTCGATCCTTGGAAATGCGGGCGGTTAACTGCTTCAATGTGCTACCGTCGTTGGTCACGCAGCTACCAAAGTACGGGAGGGAGTCAACTTCAACTAATTGCTGACCGTCTAGTTTCAGAACAGAGCTCGGCGACACCCAGTCTTGTAGCAGCACTTTGCGCTTTGAAGGTGCGAAGCACATGCCGAACGGAGCGACAGAACTTGCTAATCTGTCAAGTGCTCTTTGTGCACCATTCATACGTTCGAACAAGGAAACGATGTCGTCAGCGTATTCAAAATCGCACAGCTTTTCTCCAGCTGCCCATTCAATACCTACATTTTGGAGACCACTTAGTGTGTTCTCCAGTATTTCGTCTATGATGAAATTGAAGAGGAATGACGAAAGAGGGCACCCTTGACGAACACCGCTGCTAATAATGAGCGACCTACTCAGCTCGCCATAGACCCTTACGCCACCAGACGTACGTGAGTAGAGTGAACTTAGTATGTTCACATACTTCTGCGGCATTCCTTTGCGAGCCCATAAGGGATTCACAATGAACTGAGTCCAAGACTCTTTTTAGGTCAAGGAAAGCGACAACCGTTGGTCGACGGTGCGTTCGGCGTAGCCCGAGGACTTGACGCAGGGTGAAGATTCGATCGATACAATCGTGACCTGGTCGAAATCCTGCTTGTTGTTCGCGGATGTTTATCTCCCCAAACGGCATCAGACGTCGAAGTATAATGGAGGCTAATAACTTGGTGACGATTGGGTTCAAAATTATTCAACGGTGGTTTGCGCAGTCATTGCGAGATTCCTTCTTAAAATTGGGAACGATTAGTGATTCGCCCCAGGATGATGGGATGCGCTTGTGTAACCAGATGTCACGCATTACATCAGTAGTAGAGTCCACAAGGTCATCGCCTCCCATCTTGAAAAGAATGGAAGGAAGCCCGTCCGGCCCTGCTGCTTTTCCATTATTCAGGGCTTGGATGCAAGAACGATTTTCTCCTGCAGTAGGAGTTTCAGATGATCCTGCCCATGGGGCCTCAACTACATCGGAGGAGATAGCCTGGTTAGCGCCTGGCCAGCTGATCTGTTCGTTGAAGTACTCCGCCAACCGGTCAAACCGTTGTTCCTCATTGTGAATAGCTTGTCCACTTTTGTCGCAGATTGTTTCACTAACTGTGGTTCCCCGACCTACCGTGTTGAGTATCAGTTGGAACAGTCTTTGACGATTCCCTGATGCAGCTGATACTCCCATTTCACTAGCTATCTTTGCCCATCAGTTCACACGGTGTTTCTCGAGGCTCCTCGTGAGATGACATTGTAGACGCCACCTAACCCTGTCTTGATCCCGGGCGGACGGGATTTGCCGCTTTTTCTCCATCAGTGACTGACTCATCAGATATCCGATGCTACTGCTTCAGATCTACAAGCAACGTTCGCGGCGGAGTGTACTGCTCGGTTAATTTGATCCCACTGTTCATTTGCACTACTACCCCGCAGTGCGTTTAGCTCTTGCCCTATTTCTGATTCAAAACGGGCACCAACGGCTGGGTCAGATAGGCGATGATCTGTCAATCGAGCTTGGTGGAATTTTCTGCGACCAGTGAGTTGGAGAGTGAACTGCATCAAAACTAACGCATCATCAGATTCAACGCAGGTGGTCCAAAAGGACCTGCAGTTTTGTACTAAGCCACGCGAACGGTAGCTTTTTACTATGTGGTTGATCTTCCGGAAGCGGATAGATCCTTGGAGCCGTATCGCACATAAGCGGCTGTTGACGGGGATCCAATCGAGTATTGCGGCTTCGGCTGTATTATTCAGTACAATGCCCACACCACGCTGGTCTACTGAACGACCTTCGTCATTACCTGGCGTGCGGAGAAAGAACCTCGAGGAAAACCCCCGTGCACTTAAGTAGCATATAGTACTAGGATCCTGGATTCGAGTCTCGGATACACAGCAGACATTCATTCCCAAAAAGTTCATTGGACGCGCCAGACATCCTTGTTGACCTACCTGCATCAGAGTCCTCACGCTGAAAGCCCTCAGATTCAGTGGCTGACGTGGCTTCAGAATATGCAATCTATTTTGTGGTAAACTACTTATCGAGCTACTTGGCAACGAACTTTGGCGAGTAACGAACAAGTTGTTTGAGGGAATGTTACGGGTTGGAAGAAAGGGTAAAGGGGTAGGGTTGGGTACGGAAGATAAAGAGTTAAACAGAGGTTGGGATATCTGAACAGTAGCCGACTTATCACTACCCACCCCGCTCGATGCAGTGGGTAGCGCGGTCCTGATTATCCTGCGCGATGACCGATGCAGCATGGAATTATGTTTTGGTTGTGTATGCATTTGAATTTGATGCACGGGCAATTTCAGGGTGTCCAGCCATTTAGCAGGAGAACGATTAGGGTTCTCATCCAAAGCTTTTAGTTCTGACAAGTATCTGACCGCAAGGCAACGGGTAATGCAGATCAATTACTCCTCTATCATTTTACCGACTGAGACGCTAACTTCAGTCGAACCCACAACCTGGAGGACCAAGAGACTGGACTTCTTCTGACCTCTATCCATTGACCTTCCAGACATGATTATATCTGCGGCTTGAAAAAAATCCATCCCGTATAGCTCGTTCAGTTAGAGAGTTGCCCAAGCCATCACACCACATCAAGGTGCAGTCTCGTCGTGTTATATGATACAAAACGAAAGCTTGGTATGGAGAGCAGTACCCGATGGATAGTCTCCTTCCTTAGTCAACGAGTAGCTTTCACTCTTAGTATGAAATATTTGCACATTGTTTATTTTTGTTTCAACAGCTGCATTTCGTGCCTTTCACAACTGTCTCTCACCGACACGTCCCAGTTTGTGCTCAAATTGGTCACTGTCACATTCAGATTTACCGATCACAAGCAAATGGCAGCAGGAAAATCGTATGCAACGGCCTGATGCGAGATCATGTCAAGAAATTTTCTCACGTGATGATACCATTCCTAAAACCCGTAGTAGGCTGTTGATATTAGGCGGTCAACTCCGAACGGTTCGTAGGAATCCATTTTTATCGGACTAGGATAACGATTGAGGTAACATTCTGATCGGAGAATTTTGTGACCAGTATGCTGCTGTCTTTTGGCGGAAAACTGTAATCCGCGTGATAGTCTCATGGAATTCCTATCGTCTAAAGTTATTTCACTCAAATGTTTGACAGTTGTAATTCCACTCTCGCAATTGAAACTAAAGCAGTCAGGACCCAAGTGAAAGCCAAATTCATTGTATTTATTATGTGTAATGCAAGATTCTAGGCTTACCAAGTCCTATGGGATATGAAAAAACTGAGTTCTAATGATAGCACACTGAAACAATAAATTATCACTTTACCCATGGGTGTTGGAGTATTAGATGCTTTGATGCTTCATCAAAATTCATTTTTTTCATTTCGTTTACTAAAGACATACTAATAATAGGATTTTCAGCAGGGTTGAAACGGCCATGCAAAGTGATGCCATCCAACACACAGTGGTCAAAGTCAGGCGGACAAAACGCACTCCGGGGTGGATGGATGAGTGAATGAATGGATCAATGGTTGAAGTGCATATGCTCGCCCGCTTAATGAGTATAAGAAAACGCGTGAATTCAGTGTGTTTGAGTAGTCATTATACAGCTCAGAAACGTAAGAACCGATCAGGCAGATAACTACGCGAACCAGTGACAAGAAGTCACGCTGTGTTACACAATCAGTAAAAGTGAAGAATAAGTTTATTTAAGGTGATTTTTTGAGCAAATAATGCCCATTCACCTTCAATCTTTTCTGAATCGCCATATTCATGCCACGGTTGTCTCCCATTGTTACCATAATTGTCCCGGAATGTTGATAAGCGACGACTACACTTCTATCATCAGCCTCTCTGTGGGTTGTATTTAACTTAGATGAAATTCCAAAACCGATTTAAATCGGCTGACCTGGTTTTCGGAGAAAAACAGCTTCATGTGTAGATAAATTACTTCCTAGACAGTGCACTGCCCGAGGA